>JAQZBX010076759.1:0-14388 GCA_029593785.1 Cabassous unicinctus | reverse complement strand
TGCTGCCTTTGTCGGGGTGCAGGGGGTGGGGAGAGGGGTGTTGAAACAATAGTTGCCTTCAGAGCCAGGAATAAAGGATCCGAGTTCACTAATCAAAAGTCGTGACCAGTAATTGGCCATGCACACTCCTGTTCTTAGGGAAGAGGATTTTTCTGTCCCTTTCTGTCAGCAGCAGCTAGCCAGGGACTGGACTCCACAGTGACCTACAGCAAGAGTGGGTGATGTACACCAAGAGCCACCATGGGGAGAGAGCAGTTTACTGTTCTTTACCATAATTTATCAGTCTCTTCCTCTGCTCTTCCCTGGATGCTGTACAGTGTTCTTCTGGCCTCAGGAGTTTCAAAATAATTGTTTCGGGCAGTTTTTGCCTGTTTAATTGTTGTTTTGGTGGAAGGACTGAGTACTGGATTGCCCTACTCTGCCGTCTTCCCTGGAAGGCTCCCTACAATTGAATTTTGATGTTGATGTATTTTATTATATTTAAAAGTCTTTGAATTTGTTAGTTCACATAATTTTTGTCAAATATTTGATGAACTGTAGCAACCATTCTCTAACTATGCCTGTTGAATTATATTTTATTCTATGTAAGTTAAGAGTACAGAACAAATGAAATGCTGCTTCTTTAAAATTTAGGATGGGCAAGCCCTTTTAGGCCTATTAGTTTGAGAAACAATAGAAGCCTTTTTATCAGAAGATCTTATACTATATGTACATGAAATGGTTTTTAAGTTCTTTTTTGGGCAAAACTAGGTACTCTGGAAGTATTAGTAATTAAGTTACTTGTCATGGCTTTATGTCATTAAAATATTTAAACTTTGAATATGTCCACATAATTGAGTTTATTTTGCGATTCATGTTTTAAGTAGCTTCATGTGGTACATGAAAGGCATGTATCCCACTTTTTAAAAATATATTTTTATTAGAGAGGTGTGAACTTACAAAACAATAATGCACATGTGTGTAATTCCCATACAACACCCCTCCATCAACATGCTACATTGTTGTGGAACTTTTGTTACAGATTATGAGACATCATCAGACTATTACCACTATGGCCTATAGTGTACATTTGGTATATTTTTTCCATACCCTTCTATTATTAACACAGTACATTTTTGGCATTGACGCAAGGTATTACAGTATTGCTGCTAACTATAGTGCATAGGTTACATTAATTGCATTTTTCCCATGTTTCTCCACATTATTACTACCTTGCAATAGTGATGTACATTTGTTCTAGTTCATAGAAGGACATTCTTGTATTTGTACTGTTAACCACAGTTCTTATCTACCTCTGGATTCACTATGTTATTCAGTCCCTGAAATATTCTCTAGCTTTCTTTGGATTGAAATTTACATCCGTAGACTACCCTGTTCATCCACAATTCCATTGATAAACCAGCTGCATTAGTTCTACTCACTATAATTGTTATCAACTCCATCTCCATACTTTTACAGCCAAGGTAATTAAAGTACCAGTACTCCTTCTCAGCCCTCCTCTTATCTCCTAATAATCTATACTGTAAGTTTTAACTCCATGCGTTTATTCTTTGTATTTAGTTCATATTAGTGAAACCACACAATACTTGTCCTTTTGTGCCTGCCTTATTTCACTTAACATAATGTCTTCAAGGTTCATCTGTGTTATCATATATGTCCCATATATCATAATTCTTCTGACAGCAGCATTGTAGTCCATTGTATGTATATGCCGTATTTTGTTCATTCATGCATCGGTTGATAGACACTTGTTCCCATCTTTTGGCAATTGTGAATAATACCACTCTGAATATTGGTGTGTAAATGTCTGTTCGCATCACAGTTTTGAGTTCTTCTGGATATATTTCTAGTAGAGGAATTGCTGGATCATATGGCAGTTCTATATTTAGCTTCCTGGGAACCGCCAAATTGTCTTCCACAGAGGCTAGGGTCAGTGTAGGTTGTTCGTAGATTCCTAGGAATTTTTCCATTTCATCTACATTGTTTATTTTTTTGTCATACAGTTGTTTATAGTATTCTCTTATCGTCTGTTTTATTTCTGTGGGGTCTGTAGTAATGTCCCCATTTTCATTTTTGGTCTTCTTGAAGAACCAAATTTGTTTTTAATTCTATTGTTTTTTTGCTGTCAATTTCATTCATTTCTTCTCTGATCTTTCTTATGTCATTCCTTCTGCTTGCTTTGGGAATAGTTTGCTGTTCTTTCTCTAGTTCCTACAGTTGTATAGTTAAGTCATTGATTTTAGCTCTTCTTTTTTAATGTTAAGAATTGAGGGCTATAAATTTCCCTTTCAGCACTGCCTTTGCTGTATCCCATAGGTTCTGATATGTTCTATTCTCATTTTCATTCGTCTTGAGGAGTTCATTGATTTCTCTCACTATTTCTTCTTTGACCCACTGATTATTTAAGAATGTGTTGTTTAATCTCCATATATTTGTGAATTTTCGTTTTTCCGCCTGTTGTTGATGTCCAGCTTTATTCCATTATGATCAGAGAAAGTGCTTTGTATAATTTTGGTCTTGTTGAATTTATTGAGATCTGCTTTTTGGCCCAAAATACCGTCTATGTTGGAGAACGAGCGATGGGCACTTGAGAAGAATGTATATCCTGCTGTTTTGAGGTGGCATGTTCTCTATATGTCTATTAGGTTTAGTTCATGTATCATATTATTCAAGCTCTGTTTATTGATCCTCTGCCCAGATGTTCTGTCCGATGCTGAGAGTGGTGTATTAAAGCCTCCAACTCTTATTTTAAGGACATCTATTTATCCCTTAAGTTTTGCCAATGTTTGTCTCAAGTAATTTGGGGTATCCTACATATACATTTATGTGCACATACATTTATGATTATTATTTCTTCCTGGTGAATTGCCTCTTTTATTAGTATATAACATCCTTTCTTGTTTGTGAAAACAGTTTTGCTTTTAAAGTCTATTTCATCTGATATAAGTATAGCTACTCCAGGCTTCTTTTGTTTGTTTGTTTGTTTGTTTGTTTTGTTTGTTTGTTTACTGCATGCATGGAATATCTTTTTCCAGCCTTTCACCTTCAATCTCTTGGTATCCTTGGGTCTAAAGTGAGTCTCTTGTAGACAGCATATAGATGGCTCATACTTTCTTATCCATTCTACCAGTCTGTATCTTTTTATCAGGGAGTTTTAATCCATTAACATTCAATGTTGTTACTGTAAAGGCAGTTCTTACTTCACCCATTTTGACCTTTGGGTTTTATCTATCATTTTATTTTTATCACTCTTTTTATGTGTTTAGTTACTTTTACTGGTATAATCTTCATTTCCAGACTGTCTTCCAAGCCTGTTCTCTCTTTTCTTTTCAGGCTTCAGCACTCCCTTTAGTATTTCCTTCAAAGCCAGTCTCTTGGTTACATACTCTCTCAGTTTCTGTTTATCTGTAAATATTCTAAATTCACCCTCATTTTTGAAAGACAGGTTTGCTGGATATAAGATTCTTGGCTGGCAGTTTTTCTTTTGCAGCATCATACCACTGCCTTCTTGCTTCATGGTTTCTGATGTGAAGTCAGCATTTAGTCGTATTGGATATCCCTTGTATGTGATACATTGCTTTTTTCTTGATGCACTCAGGGTAAAGGCATTTATCTTGATCAACAAAATGACTCCATCCTGAGTAAGTCTTAGCATCATACAGCAATGTTGTAATTTGAGCAGGAATGAGAAAAGTTGAAAATAAATCAGTCCTTATGTCCTTATTAGGTGGATTTTTTTTTCCTTGAGGTTTATATTTGTCTTATATTGTTTAGATTTGTAATCTGTGGGTGGGATAGAACATTTGTATCAGGCTTATTGCTGGTTTTCAGGGTACCTTTCCAAGGACAAGCTGCTCCATCATTATAAAGATGGTTCAGTAAGCCAGTTTAGGTGGTGAGAGTCTAGAGTTTTTAGATTATCTGTGGTTCTGGCATGTTTAGTTTGAGATCAGCTAAACAGTAAGCCAGTTTAGGTGGTGAGAGTCTAGAGTTTTTAGATTATCTGTGGTTCTGGCATGTTTAGTTTGAGATCAGTTAAAGGTTTTATAAACTCTGGAGTTACTAATAAATAATTTGAAGGATAATTACCCTTTGGACCTCGAGGGCCTAATCCTAGTGTCAATTTAATAAAATTACTACGTTTCTTATCATTTACTTTGTGTATTGTAGCTTTCTCTAGGATATATAATTTTTGACAACTTATTTATTGTGAAAATACTGTATAGTATATAACTAGCATTCATAAGCTGCTGTTTTAAATTAACTTTTTGAGTGTACATGTAGACATATTGGTCACTTAACTACCTTTGGTAGTTTTTGGTTTACTTTCTTATTTTGGATACTATAAGATAGAATTATTATTTTGCATTTAAAAATTTTGTTTCGTAGTTAATAAATGCCTTCCATTACTCAATTGGTAATCTCTTAGTGTGGCTTTAAAACATTCCTTTTTTTCCCTAGTGGAGTATAATTTACATACCATAGATTTTAACTGTCCAGTTTGGTAAGTTTTAACAATGCATATCCCTGTTAAACCCACACCCAAATCAAGATATTGAATATCTTACACCTTTGTTTCCCTTCCGAGTAAATCCCATTACCCCACCCATCCCTGGCAACCAACTGAAATGATTCTATCTTTATAGATTAGTTTTGCCCATTCTTTAACTATATATAAATGGAATCATACAGCTTTTTTTTTTGAGACTGGCTTCTTTTTTTTTCCTTTTTAATTTAACAAATCAATACTATTGATACATATTAATAAAGTATATAATTCATCCAAAGTGTACAATCAGTGGTAATTGGTTTAATCACATAGTTGTGCATTCATCGCTTCAATCATTATTAGAGCATTTTCATTATTTCAATAATGATAATAATAAGCAAAAAACAGACAAGCAAATTCCTCACCCCTCAATCTTTCTGTGTTTCCCCTGATGTACATAGCTGCTATTTCTGGCTTTTCATACATATTTATTTATTTTTTAATTAAGCAGTTTTATTAAGATATATTCACATACCGTACAATCTATCCAAAGTGTATTATCAGTGGCTTTTAGTATAATCACAACTAAAAACTTTAGAACAATTTCATTACTCCAAAAAGGAAAACTCCACACCCCTTAGCAATCCTTCCCCAGCCCTACATAACTACTAATCTAATTTCATCTTTTTAAATTGATTTATATTTTATATAAATGGAATCATACAATATGTAGTACTTGTGTCTGGTTTCCTTCATTTAGCATGATGTTTTTTTTTTTGTCTGATATTAATATCTCTTAGTATTAACATACATTTGTTCAGCTTCAGAGAGAAACAGTCTTATATATACAATTTTACCCATATTCACATTTCACATGCAGTTTTATTATGCTATACAGTTCTGTGTTACATTTTTTAGCTTTCCTTTTAGTAATATACATGACCTTAGACTTTCCCTTTGAACCACTTTCATATCCACCTGACAGTACTGCTAGTTACAAACATTATGTTGAGCTTTCACCTTTTCTTTTCATTTCCAAAGATTAACACACATCCTTTAACCAATTCTGTACAAGTTTACCCTCAGCTTTCCATCTCTAACCTCACTCCATTTTCTAGTGACCATATTCAAGTTATTAACTCCAAGAGATTACACAATATATTTAGATCATAGTAGGACAATCATACAGTTTTTGTCCTTTGTGTCTGGATTGCTTCACTCAAACTAATGTCCTCCAGGTTCATCCATGTTGTAGTATACTTTACGACTTCATTTCTTCTTATAGATGCGTAATATTCCATCATGTGAATACACCACAGTTTGTTTATCCATTCCTCAGTTGATGGACACCTGGGTTGTTTCCAGCTTTTGGCAATCGTGAATAATGCCACTATGAACATTGGTGTGCAGATGTCTGTTCATGTCACTGCTCTCAGTTCTTCTGGTATATATACCCAGTAGTGGTATTGCCGGGTCATGTGGCAAATCTATATTTAACTTCTTTAGGAACCTCCAAACAGTCCTCCACAGTGGCTGTACCATTCTGCATTCCCACCAACAGTGAAGAAGTGTTCCTATCTCTCCACATCCTCTCCAATACTTGTAGTTCACTGTCTTTTTAATAGTGGCCATTCTGATAGGTGTGAAATGATATCTCATTGTAGTTTTTGATTTGCTTTTCCCTAACTGCTAGTGATGTTGAACATCTTTTCATGTGCTTTTTAGCCATTTGTATTTCTTCTTTGGGCAAATGTCTATTCAAGTCTTTTGCCCATTGTTTACTTGGGTCATTTGTCTTTTTATTGTTGAGTTGTGGCATCTGTTTATATATCATGGATATTAAACCCTTATCTGATATGTGATTGCCAAATATTTTCTCCCATTGAGTTGGCTGCCTTTTCACCCTTTTTACAAAGCCCTGTGAGGTGCAAAAGTATTTAATTTTAAAGAGGTCCCATTTATTTATTTTTCCTTTTGTCATGTGTGGATTAGGTATAAGGTCCAAGAAACCACCACCTACCACAGGGACTTTAAGATGGTTTCCTACAATTTCTTCTAGTAGTTTATGGTCTTGGCTTTTATATTTAGTTCTTTGATCCAGTTTGAGTTGATTCTTGTATAGGGAGTGAGATAGAGCCCTCTTTCATTCTTTTGGCTATAAATATCCAGTTCTCCCAGCACCATTTGTTGAAGAGACTGTTTTGTCCCATTAACATGGACTTGATAGGTTTGTCAAAATCCAGTTGGCCATAGAGGTGATGGTTTACTTCTGCATTCTGAATTCTATTCCATTGATTGATGCATCTATCTTTATGCCAATACCATGCTGTTTTGACCACTGTAGCTTTGTAATTGTTTCAGTGTCAGGCAGTGAAGTTCCTCCTATGTTGCTCTTCTTTTTTAGAATGCTTTTGCTATTTGGGTGCACTTTCCCTTCCACATGAATTTGGTAATTGCCTTTCTTTTCTGTAAAGTAGGCTGTCAGAATTTTGCTTGGTATTATATTGCATCTGTAAATCAGTTTGGGTAGGATTGACATCTTCATGATATTTAATGTTCCAATCCATGAGCATGGAATGTCTTTCCATTTTTTTAGGTCTTCACTGATTTATTTTAGCACTGTTTTGTAATTTTCTGCATATAGGTCCTGTACTTCTTTGTTTAAATTGATTCCTAGGTATTTGAGTCTTTTTGTTGCTATATTGTAAATGGAATTTTTTCTCTGCTTTCCTCCTCAGATTTTTCAACACTAGTGTACAGAAACATTACTGATTTTTGTGTGTTGATCTTTTATTCTGCTACTTTGCTGAATTCATTATTCAAGTAGCTTTGCCATAGACATTTCAGAATTTTCTAAATATAGGATCATTTCATCTGCAATAGAGTTTTACTTCCTCTTTTCCTATTTTGATGCCTTTTATTTTATTTTTTCTTGCCTAGTTGCTCTAGCTAGAACTTCTAGTTCCATGATGAATAACAGTTGTGACAGTGGGCATCCTTTGTCTTGTTCTCGATCTTAGAGAAAGCTTTCATCCTTTCCCCCTTGAGTATGATGTTGGCTATGGCTTTTTCATATATGCCTTTTATCGTATTGAGATATTTTCCTTCTGTTCCTATCTTTTGAAGTGTTTTTTATCAAGAAAGGATGCTGGATTTGTCAAATGCCTTTTCTGCATGAATTGAGATGATCATGTGGGGTTTTATTCCTTCAATTTTTAAAATGTGATATATTACATTGATTGATTTTCTTATGTTGAAGCACCCTTGCATACCAGGAATAAATCCCACTTGATTGTGATATAGAAGTCTTTTGAAATGGTGTTAAATTTGATTCACAAGTATTTATTGAGAATTTTTGCTTCTATATTCATTAGAGAGATTGGTCTGTAATTTTCTTTCTTGTAGTGTCTTTATCTGGCTTTGTTATTAGGGTGATGTTGGCTTCATAAAATGTGTTGGATAATTTTCCCTCCTCTTCAATTTTTTTTTGGAAGAGTTTAAACAGGATTGGTGTTATTTTTTCTCGGAATGCTGGTAGAATTTACCTGTGAAGCCATCTGGTCCTGGACTTTTCTTTGCTGGGAGATTTTTGATGACGGATTCAATCTCTTTAAATGTGATTGGTTTGTTAAGTTCTTGTATTTCTTGTAGCGTCAGTGTAGGTTGTTTGTGCATATCTAGGTATTTGTCCATTTCATCTAGGTTGTCTAATTTGTTGGCATATAGTTTCTCATAAAATCCTCTTATGATCCTTTTTATTTCTGTGGGGTCAGTCGTTACTTCATCCCCTTCATTTCTGATTGTATTTATTTGCATCTTCTCTCTTTTTTTCCTTTGTTAGTCTAGTGAGGGGTTTGTCAATTTTATTGATCTTTTTAAAGAACCAGCTTATGGTTTTGTTGATTTTTCTTGATTTTTTTTCTCTATTTCATTTATTTCTGCTTTAATCTTTTTTATTTCTTTCCTTCTGGTTGCTTTGGGAATGGTTTGCTGTTCTTTTTCTGGTTTCTCCAGTTGTTCAGTTAGATCTTTGATCTAACTAAAATCTTTGATTTTAGTTCTTTTTTTCTTTTTTAATATAGACGTTTATGGCTATAAATTTCCCTCTCATGACTGCTTATGCTGTATCCCATAAATTTTGATAAGTTGTGTTCTTGTTTTCATTCGTTTCAGTATGTTTACTAATTTTTCTTGCAATTTCTTCTTTGACCTACTGATTATTTAGGAGTGTGTTTTTCAGCCTCCACCCATTTGAGGATTTATTTATTTTTAAAGATTTATTTTATTTATTTATTTCTCCCTCCCCTCCTTATTGTTTTGTGCTCGCTGTCTGCCCTCTGTGTTCTTCTGTGTCTGCTTGTCTTCTCTTCAGGTAGCACTGGGAACAGATCCTGGGACCTTCTGGAATGGGAGAGAGGTGCTCAATCTTTTGCACCACCACGGCTCCCTGGTCTGCTGCGTCTCTTATTGTCTCTCCTCTGTGTCTCTTTTTGTTGCATCATCTTGCTGCGTCAGCTCTCTGCGCGGGCCAGCACTCCTGCGTGGGCCAGCACTCCCGCGCGGGCCAGCTCTCCTCAGGCCAGCTCTCGGCGCGGGCCAGCTCTCCTCAGGCCAGCTCTCGGCGCGGGCCAGCACTCCTGCGCGGACCAGCTCTCCTCAGGCCAGCTCTCGGCGCGGGCCAGCTCTCCTCAGACCAGCACTCCTGTGCGGGCCAGCTCTCCTCAGACCAGCACTCCTGCGCCGGCCAGCTTGCCAGGCAGGCCAGCTTGTCTTTCACAGGAGGCCCCGGGAATTGAACCCTGGACCTCCCATATGGTAGACGGGAGCCCAATCGCTTGAGCCACATCTGCTTCCCACATTTGAGAATTTACCTCTTTCCTGTCTGTTACTGATTTCCAGTTTGATTCCATAATGAACTGAGAAGGTGCTTTGTATAATTTCACTCTTTTTGTATTTATTGAGACCTGATCTTTGGCAGCCCTCTCACTTCAGGGTCTGGTGGGAGTGTGTTTGCTGCAACAGGGACTGGGTCAGAGTGACAGAGGATCCTGCCTGGAGGCTAAGAGCCTGGTACTTCACACTTTCTCAGAAGCAGTGCTCCAGCCTTCTCTGGCTTCCCTCCCTTTTCATGCGTAGGAAATAGTTCCACCCCCCTCTGCGTCCTCACCAGCCAGTGGAGGTCAGTAGAGGGGGAGATTGAGTGGATTGGGTCTCTAGTCCCTTGTGGGCTCTCAAGCAAAATAATGGCGCAGCCCCATTTGCCTGGAAGGGCTCTAGCGACACAGCAGATCAAACTTGTGGGCCTAAAGCTGAGTCAGCCTTAGGCTGTGTACCTCTCACTCTCCTTTCTTGGGGAGCTGGATCCCTGGGGCCCCTTTTTTCTGTAGCTTATGGCTCCAAAGCCTGAAATTTCAAAAGTGTCTGTGGTGTGGGGGAGGATGCTGGCATTTGTAGCTGTGGCTTTTAACTCACAGTTTGCCTTGGTGATTCTCTTCCTTTGCCCCTTTCTCCTCTGGGCGGTATCCTAAACCTTAAAAGGTTTTTTTCCAGGTTGTTTCTGCCTGTTCTATAGCTATTTTTCTGGGAGAGAAGAAAGTCCCTTGCTTTTCTAGTCCGCCATCTTCCCTGAGACTGGCTTCTTTTGTGTAACATGACATTTATGATATTCACAAATGTGATTTTATTTTTTGCTTAACATGTGCTTTGCTATTATGTATTTCTCACTTTGTATTCTTCCAGCATTTAATTTTTTTATCATCTCTCTTTTTTCGTATCAGGCATTGACTTTGAGAAACAAAGTTGGGAGGCAGTGTATGAATATTGCTTATAGACAGGCTTGGGAGGAGAAAGTGTAAAATAATTTCTGGTGAAAAATCTGTTAGTGTGGAGAAAAGCCTTTTGTATGAGGGGTAAGAAATTGTGTGTGTTCTGATTTAGCATTAAGAAAACAAAAAATCTTTTAAAATGATTAGCAACCTCCTTAGCTTGAAAAAACTCCATTGGAGTCAACCAGTAATCTATGGGGGCCTCTGATGTAACTCATTTTAGAAAGATGAGAAGGGAGCAGACCCAGAAGTAAAGGCAAGAGGGAGAGAAAGAACAGAGAAAATAACAGGTAAAAGGAGAGAAAGAAAAGGGAGTTGTATGTAGGAAAGTCATACAGTGTCTAGAAGAAGGGTTTGGATTGCTTTCCCTGTTCTAGGGAATGACCCTGCAAAAGAGAAGGTAGTGAAGATAAACTATTTAACAGTGATCCTTTACAGCTCTTGTAAATGTCCCAGTGCAGCCCCTTTGTAAAGCCAGGGGTGTCAATAGCCCCTTGTGTTAAGAGACTCTTACCTCTGTTTGATTTAACTGAGAGTCTTAGCCCCTTGAGCATGCTTTTTAATATTTTAATTTTTTCTTTTTTAAAAGATTTTTGAGGGCTGCCGAATGTACTCATTGGTCCCTATATTCTTTCTTGGGCAATGAGTCAATAGTACAGTCTCACCACTCTGATTCAGCCCATTTAAATTCTGTTTTTGGAGGTTGGATGTGAAGTCTGTTAGTCTGTTTCTTAATTATCCTTGAAATTCTAATGTTGTGGGAAGAAGGAATGCTTTTATCCTTTTGGGATCCTGAAGGATCCAGTGGAGATATGGAAGAAAATTTTGATCTATGGGAGTAAAAGTTCATGTTTAGTTAGTCAAGAGACTAGCACTCATGTTTTTTGATTTGTTTTCATTTTGAAGAGGAGATAAGTGGATCAATTCAGATAAGTGATAATAGAAATAGAATAAAATATTCATGTTGGAAGAAAGTCTGTATGTATTTTGTATTCCAGGTGCTTTGCTAAGTAGTAACTGACTCCATTTAGTTTTACAACATCCTGTACAGATGGGTACTTTTACAAATGAGAAGAGAGCAGCTCAGAAGGGCGAAGTGACTTTTCAGGGTTCCTTGAGATGAAAGGAACTTTATGTCTGTTAAGTTTTTCTGATATGATTGTAGGTTTTCTAATATGATTATGGCTGTGTGCATTTAATTTTATAATATAATTATATGCTATAGCAAATATTTATAAAATGGTAGTTACTTTTAAACCATTATCAGTTTTCATTGTCATGAATTATTCTATTTCATCATGTGGATTTACTATATTTACATAATGCTATATTGTTCAATCTTGTTTCTCTTTTTTCCCTATTCTTAAAAGTAATACGAAAGGAAAACTTATGGATATATGTTCCCTATTAGAACTGTTTTCTCAGCATAGAGTCCGAGAAACAATTCCAGGGTCAAAGGCTTTAAACTTTACTTTTTGGTAGCTCTTGATGAATACTGTCTGTTTGTTTTATGAGTGAGTTTACACTGACAGCAAAAAATACACCAGGGACCAAGTCTTATTAGATCTTGACCTGAATGTATGTTGTTTAAAACCAAAAATGTATCAATAATCATAAAATGCTCTCTCATTGTTTTAATTTATATATATCTGATAACTAGCGAGGGATCAAATATATTTAATGAGGTATCAAATACAGTTTCCATTTTCGTATACTTGGATTTCTTCATTTGCAAATTGTCCCTGCTTGTGTCTTTTACTTTTGGAATATTTGATCGGAAAAGAAAGCAGCCTTATGCTATTGTGAATGTCATCCTGTGAGGGAGAAAGGAAAGTCTGGTGGCGTTCTGTTGTGAAGGGTTGAATAGTCAGTTCAGTCCAATCCAAGAATAAAAACATTGAATTAGTGCTGATGATCTGTACTGGTCATGTACACTGCATTGAATGGCTGGCCAACTTGTTTAACTTTGTTGACAGCTCTACAGGGGAGGTGCTATCTTCATTATACGTTTGAGACACCATTAAATAAATTGAAGATTTTAGAGAAATCTTAGGTTAAAAATAGTGGAAGAAGAAGCTATAAACAGGACAGGTGGCTGGAGGGACAGGCCTTCAAGAAGGACCTGAAAGTCACAGTTTCCTCTCCTTATGGCCAGTGCTTTTCCACTTCGTTTATTACACCATTAGGAATTCCACCAGTTAGAGATGAATTCTGCTTAAGAGTCAGCTGTCTTAGAACTTGAGGTGCCCTTGCGAGGAGTTTGCTCTGGAAGGGTTTGTGTTGCTGACCCCTGAGTGGACTGGTAGTAAGACAGTTTGCCTTCTGACCCTGCTGGCAGTAGCTGTCCCGAGGGATGAAGCATGGCTAAAGTGTGTTGGGAAGCGGGAGGAGAGGTAGGTGTGTCTGGAGGATATGGGTGGAAAGTAGTAGTGGGTGCACAGATCAGAGGATAGGCTCAGGACGGCTGAGGCCTAGGACTTTAAAGTGCAGATGAGGGCGTGGCAGGGTGCCAGGGACAAACATTTCCTATTTCAACATTCTGCTCTGGGTCAGCCCTGCATCCCAGAAAGAGGAAGGAAATCCTCTTACTCCTCCTTTCCTGTACCCCACACCCCTGAGTCCAGAGCATTCGGGTAGTCGTATTATGCTCCTTGGTCTTGGTCTTGTGGTTTATAATCACGTAGACTTCTGTTCCTACGAGTAAGTGTGCAGTGTTAAGCAGCCAATTAAAAAAATAAGCTTGTGGAACATGACATTTACAAACTGGGGACTAACTGCAGATTTAAGAAGACATGTGCTAATCAGAGGTACAGATTCTATTTTATAACAACACATTTTCAGCCCAACAACATTTAGCTTCTTTAGTTTGAGGACACTTTCTTCCCTCTGCTCAAGCCCTTTGGACAGCTGTTCCTTGTTTTTTTTTTCCATTTTCGTTTTTATTTTTTTCAGATCATTCCTGGCACACAGGACCCTTGTACTTTAAATAAACAGCTGTTTCTGGTATTATATAAAATAGCTGGGGAATTAATAAAATATCTACATTTTAGCAGCGCATTTACTGTAAAGTTAACAGTGACTGAGCTGTGAATTTCATGTTTGCATGTTTCTGTAGACATCTGGGAGTCTTATTTTATATATGGAAGAATCACACCCTCGGTAGACTTCAATAATAAATGAACTGCTAATGGCTCTGGATTGAAAAGAACTACTACATGAATTATTTCCCCCTATGGAGCAAATGCCCAAGCTGAAAATAAACTGCAGATCCTAATAACCAAGCAGAAGGAGTGTCCTTGTCTAAGCAAAACATCTTATGTGTAATTTGGCTTGTCAAACAACGTGAAGTAGGATGAAAGTATCTTACTTTAAAATGTGCAGCTGGCGTAAGAGTGTCATACGGATGCTAATTGTTCGGCTAGGGTGTCTTCCTTGTCTGGTCTTCTGCTTGTCTTCGCTAATCAGTGGTGGCGTTCTCCCCTCTTCTTTGTTCATGGCAGAAAGCGTCTGTGAGGTATAAGATGGTTAGCCTTTTATGTGTCTCTGTATGTTGGAAATCGACATATCTAGATGAAAATTTTACAAAATGAAGTTAAGTTTGTTTAAACAACTGGCCATCATTCTTTTACTTCGTGTTTCTCCAGGCATTTATAGATACTGCTATTCACATGAACAAGTAATGTGTAGAACTTAACGTTCTGCAAAACACTGGCTTGATGGTCAGATGCCTTTGAGACTCATGTACTTAGAGGATAGGCCAGAGTCAGACATCTCCATTGAGCTGTGGGTGATAGCCACTGGAGAGGCCACATCCCTTATTCGTCCCTGCTGCACATCGCTACATTGGCCAGAATTCTAGGAACCTATCCAGGCATTCCTCTGCTTGCTTCTCCCTGACTTTCTTTTAAATAATGTGTGACCTAAATGATTCATATTCATTACTGAACATTTAGAAAAGACAAATAAAAAGAAGTAAATAAAAATTCTCCATACTACCACTCACCAGAGACAATCCTTATTAACATTTGGGCTATATCCCTTTAGTACTTTCTCTTGTGTTTATGTGTATATGTG
>JAQZBX010076758.1:0-14383 GCA_029593785.1 Cabassous unicinctus | reverse complement strand
AGGGGGAGGGAGCGCAAAGAAAGGCACTCAAGGGCCCACAGAGACAAAGGACAGGGAAATGGAGGTTTTCACTTCTCTCAAGAAAAAAAGAAATAGAATGGACAAAGAAATCTCATCAGAGAGAGCAAACCTCTTGTTTCTTGTTATATTTTATTAAAATTTTGAGTAGCTCTTGGAGAATGAACCACTGATGTTAAATGAGGGCTGTACTTGGAGGGGAAAGCGGGGGCACCAAGAAGCACTGGGCTGAGCCAAGACTGCTAAATTATGAAGAGACAGTCGCATATCAAAATGTTTTGCTCCCCACGTAGTGAATGATGGACTGTGGTTAACAGTATAAACAGGAGAACGTTCTCTCATGAACTATAACAAAGCGACAATGCTAATACATAGTGTTAATAGTAGGATGGTTTGTGGGAAAAATACACCAGATATAAGCTATGGATTATGTAGATAGCAGTGATATTGTGATGATGTTCTTTCATCATTTGTAACAAATGTCACAACAATGTAAGGTGTTGGTGGTGGGGTGATATATGGGAATCCTGTATGGTGCACACGATTGTTCTTTTAAATTTTGAAATAAAGTTAAAAAAAATGTTTTGCCTACAGTAGGTGCTCCGTAAATAATGATTGATGGGGCAGATGACGCCTCTTCTGAGGCCAGAACAATGGCAGCAAAAGGATTGTGGGATGGACTTTCCAAGCATAAGAACCATCCATTCATTCAACAAATGCTTAGAGAGCTACATCTATGTGCCAGCCTGCGTTCTGGGTGCAAATGATACAATTAATGAACCAAGAAAACAAAATTCCCTGGGAATACTTGAGAGGGTTATGGACTCTGCCTGCTAGAAGGAAAGTCAAAAGAGAATAAATCCTCAGCATGTTTTAGGGGAGCTACTTGGAGAGGAGTTCAAGGGATGCTGGGATTTGCCAGAAACTAGGGAAGGTGAACTCTAGGCTCCTGATTATGGGGAACTTCTAGCCACGAGGTCACCAGTACAGAATCCACTGAGTCTGGAACAGGAAAGGATAGACACACAGCAGAAGCAAGAGTTTCGGTATCCGGTAGGGCTGAGGGCCCTGGGGTAGCTTAGGAATCCAGACGTTTAGGGTCCTTCCCAGTGGAATGTGTGGTGTGAAGAGCAAGCACCACCACTGTGTTCATGCTTGGGTCAGGGGCTTCACTGCAGTGCAATTTCCGGCAAACTTTGTAAGGGGCTCTCATCCCTAGGTCTGTCTTCAAAGCATCCTCCTTCTCCTTCCTTGCCCTTTTCTCTCCCTCTCCAAGGATTTATCGCCACTCTGGTTATCAGGAAGTTTCCCAAAGGTCGAAGGTCAAGCCCCAATCCTTCTCCCTCAGTGACAGCAGAGGAAAGCAATTCCTCCTGACCTTTTCCTGGGTGGAAAAAGGACAAAGAAGTAGAAACATCATTCGATAAGGTGGGGACCAGAGGCTCCTTCACAGACACCTTTCCCTGCCACCTCTTTTAGGCCCTAAAGCAGAGGAGGAAGATAAAAGGGACAGATCTGACTGTTGGGAGGGTGGGGGAGGGAGAAGGTGGGAGCCCAACTGGGAACAGATTTCAGGAGCAGATAGAGGGGGTGGGGCAGCAGCGAGCAGGGCTCCTGCCAATCTCATTTTGATGCCTTGGCATCAAAGCGTCCACTGGCTTTTAACAAAGTGGGACAGATTAGTGTTTGTGTACGTATGCAGTGCAGGGTCCTGTACTGATGGGTTGGCTTTGCATAGCTACACACACACACACACACACACACACACACACACACACGCAGTCAAGACATTCTCCAAGAAACTGGCTCCACCAGGTCTTCATTCTGGATTGAACCCTGTGATCTTCCAGCTCAGGAAGGAGACCAAGGAAACTTCTTAAAAGAATCATAAAACAAAATCTTCCCTTGATATTGAAAAACATTAAATATGTCATGCATATAGAGAAGTGCCCAAATCATAAGTATAAAGCTGGAGGAATTTTCACAAAATGACTATCCCCGAGTGGCCAGCACTCAGGCAGCACTCAGCTCAAGGAATAGAACTTCACCGCCACCCCGAAACCCCCACCGTGCTTCCTCCTATTACTAAACCCCTCAAGGGAACGAACCTCTATTCTGACTAGATCAATTTTTTTTTTTCCTATTTTTGACCTTTATGTAAGTGGAATCATGTATGATGTATTCTTTTATATCTGGCCTCTTTCATTTCTCATAATGTGTGTGAGATTCATCTTTTGCCTGAGTTTGAACCCATCCTGTGAGGGGTCACAAACTCAGGATCCCCTGAGATCCTCTGGGCCCCCTTTCAGAGTTTGGTGTCAGAACCCCAACTTCGCTGGTCCTCTAACTTCTCAGGTCCCAACAAGACGAATACTCTGGAAGACCTTGTCCTCTTGGGGCTCCTATCCTAGCTGGGATCTGGAGCTGCTGGTCCCAGACCACACCCCTCCAAAGGGACTCAGAGGAAGTCCCTGGCCTGGGTGGGGTTAATTAGATGGCGCTTTGAGATCTCAGGATGAAAGCACTGCCTAGGGCCATTGTCCTTGGCCTCCTGACCAGATTGGTGGGGGAGGAGCGGGAGTACCGTGTCCCCTCAGGCCCCAGGCATGGGGCATGAGCCTAGTGGGGTGGGCACTGCTGGGCTCTGGAGGATTCTCTGCTCTGAGAAGCTCCTACCGCAGGAGCAGGGAGTCCAGGGCTGAGATATTGGGGAGTGGAGAATCAGGGGGTCTGCCCCTCCACCTCCTGGGCAGCGCCCAGACAGCCCAGCTCTGGTGCCATGTGTGGTTTCAGGATAAGCTGTCGATGCCACCCAGAGCGCCGTGCTGACAGACAAGGATCTCGCCCGCTTTCAAAGACGCCCTTTCATCTGCCAGGGCTAATTACACCTGCAGAGCAGGGGAGAGGGCACTGGAGCCAGCCCCCCGCCCAGCTCCCAAGCCCCCCTCTCAGGAACCCTTCCCCTTCCTCCTCCCTGCCTGTTCCGAAGCCCTGGCGGCAGCCTCAGCACCTGCCAACGCGGGCTCCTCAATGACGAGGGGCTCTGTGTCCTGGGGGGTGGGGGGAGCGCACAGGGGCTGGGAGGTGGGTTGGAGGGTGCCGCTGGCATTCGGAGTGTTGTGAGAGGCACCAGGGAGTAGGTGAGGCCTCGGGAGAGCGAAGGGCCAAGTCTATGATGAAGGCATGATTGCCTTACAGATTCAGGCCGCTCTGGGCTGGAATCTGTGTAACTTTCTTCTCAGTTAGATTCCCTGAGCCCCAGTTTTCTCACCTGTAAAATGGGGAGATCAGTGCCTACATCATGGGATGGTTGTGAAGAAGAGATGAGGACATGCATGTGAAGCTTAGCATGTACACGGAGGTGGGGGTTTATCTGTGCATGAGGGAAGGCTGCCCCGACCTCCCGAGAAGGGTCTGAGTTAGGACCCATGGTACCCTGTGTTTTCTAACAATCTGTTTATTAATCCGAGTCTCCCATCACCTTGCAAACAAACCCCTTGAGGGACCATTTTGTCTCTTTGTATTTCTTTTATTTTTAAGATTTATTTTTATTTATTCATTCAACCCCCTTGCAATTGTTTGCACGCATTGTCTGCTCTCTGTGTCCATTTGCTGTGTGCTTTCTGTGTCTGCTTG
This sequence comes from Cabassous unicinctus, assembly GCA_029593785.1. Taxonomy (NCBI): domain Eukaryota; kingdom Metazoa; phylum Chordata; class Mammalia; order Cingulata; family Chlamyphoridae; genus Cabassous; species Cabassous unicinctus. Next base: position 10,729 of record JAQZBX010076758.1, on the reverse strand, counting down.
TCTTCTCTTTAGGAGGCACAGGGAACCCAACCTGGGACTTCCCATGTGGGAGAGAGGCACTCAATCACTTGAGCCACCTCAGCTCCCTGCTTTGTTGTGTTTCTCATTGTCTTTCTTCTTTGTGTCTCCTTGTTGCATCATCTTGTTCTGTCAGCTCGCTGCACCTGTGTGTCCTGCCAGCTTGCTGTCTTGCTCATCTTCTCCAGGAGACACTGGGAACTGAACCATGGACTTCCCATGTGGTAGGTGGGAGACCAATTTCTTGAGCCACATCTGCTTCCCAATCTTTGTATTTCACTATCAGCCCAGTGCCCAGAACAGAGTGGGTGCTCACTGCACGCCAGCCGAACGTCATTGGGTACGAGTGGAGGCAGTGGATGATAGGGCAGGACACATGCATGAAGGGGTCCTTCGGGAGGGGTGAGGCCCTGAGTCTGCCTGAGCATGTGTGACCACCACCGAGGGCGAGGGGCTGCTGTGGGTGTGTGAGGATGGGGGCGGGTAGGCAGCGTCTGTCTGTGTAAGGGTCTGAGGCTGTGTAGACGAGTGAAGGTGCGTGTGTGCAGACATGCGTGTGTGTGAAGATCCCTGGAGAGCTCCGTGTGAGGGCGAGGGTCTGGGCGATAGTGTGTGAGGCTCTCTGTGCAGGGACAGTCAGGGCAGGTGGGTGGGTGAGGGGCAGGTATGAGGACAGGAAGTCACCTGCAGGTGGGTCAGTTTAGGGCTTCCAGTGGTGGACTGGTCTTTAGAGGAGTAGGGGGAGTTTGTCCTCAAACAGAATCTTCCTTCCCAGGCGCCACACCTCAAAGCTGGGATAGAAAAACAGGTATGAGCCTGTCTCCTTCCCCAAGGTGGAGTAAGTGGGAGGCAGCCACCGCCATGCCATCGCAGTCCCCCACTCCCCTCCTGGTCAAGTGAGGTGCTGGTGAGCTGGTCAGAGGCAGGAGCAGGTTGGACTGGTTTTCTCAGGAGGCCAGGAAGCTGAATGGGTCCCTGGGGGCTGGGGATGAGACAGTCAGAGCCCCCCGACTGTGTAGGTGAGGGGTGCTCTGTCTCCTTGCATAGGAAGGATGATTCCAGACATCCTGGGGTGGTTGTGGGGTTCTTCCCTCCGCCCCTTAGTGATCCCACCAAACAAGTTCTTCTTCGCATCTACCTCAAACCTCTGTATCCCAGGCCTAGCCGAGGCCCTGCCCTTCTGTGGTTAGAATCCCTTGACGGACATAAATGACTGACCGTGGATGCCCTGGGTTCTCAAGTCAGGGGTCGCTGACATTGTGCTTCCCCCACATGTCTTCTGCGCCTCAGCCCTTCTCTTCACTCTCCCCCATCCCCTCCTCTGACTCTGTCCTCTCTGGGGAAGGTAATTCCCTAAGCTCATCCTGACAGGAAGTCATCTGGGGGCCTAGCCAACTTCCCTCATGTTCTCAGGCCCAGTTTGGGGCCTGGGCACAGGGGAACCCCACTGGAGCAGCACAGTGAGACCGCTGTCAGGGTCTGACGGCCGGCTGAGGTCAGCAGCCGCTGAAGTACGTCAGTGGTGGGTGGGTGTGGCCCACCCCTCACAACCTCCCTTTCATCCTTTGTTCCTGCCAGCCCGGCCCATTCCCACCGCAGATTCTTGGATTCCCAGCGTGGCGTGTCCGATGAGCCAGAGTCTTCGCCCGGACACGATCCTATCCCGGCCCAGCCCTCTGCTCACCTCCTCCTCCCTGCCTACCTCCTAGCCACGAGGAAACCACTTTTGGTGGTGGTGGTGGGGGGGGTGTTGCTTTCAACCTCCCTCCTGCCCCTCTCCTCGCCAAGCCTAGGCCCTGGCCACTGGAGGAATTGTGGTTGGACACAAAGAAGAACTTTTGGGGGTGTTGCAAAGTGGGGGCCATGGGCAGGTGGTAGTCCTGCTTTTCCTGGAAGCAAAAGAGTGCTGGCTGGTGAGCTGGAAGGAAAAGGAACACGTGGGCCTGGGGGCAGTACGGTGGGCAGGGGGGCTTCTGCAGGCTGTCTTCCTGCCCTCTGATGCCATCTTTTGTTAACTGCAGCTGTCTGGCTGCCCCAGCCGGGCAGCCAGTCCCCACCTCCCTGGAAATGGCTGTTTGTGTGCACCCTCCCACCCGCCTGGTCTCTGGCCAGGCTTTGGACCCCGCATCCTGGCTCCCAGCCCCTCCCCAGGCCATCATGGCGCCTCTCCATCCTGGGCTTATTTTCCTTCCTGTCTCCAGGGATTTCATGGCTCCTCTCATCTCCCTTCACCTCCTCCTCCAGGAAGTCCTCTCTCCTGGCCTTGCTGCCTCCTGCCTTCCTGGCCCCATCTCCCCAGTCAGGATGCCCACTGTGCTTTCTAGCCAGAGCCTTCCAGTGTCTCTCCTGGGTGTTTGTGTGGGTCAGGTCTTGCCAAGGTAAGCTGGGAACTCCCCAAGGCCTATGTTCCCCTCCATCCCCCAACCCCCTTAAGGAGTTCTCCAGAGAAACTTCCCAATTCCAAGAAAAACCCATGGGACGAGGTCTTGAGGAATTGAGGGATGGGATGAGGGCAGTTATCAGGGGAAGTGATATGAAAGACCTGGCAAGAGTTGAAGCACAAGTAAGAAGTGTATCTCCCCAGAGCTCTGGCCCAGGGAGCAGGGTCCAAAAAGTGGATCCTAGAAGATGTATTAAAGTTTCATGGGGTGGGGCAGGAAGGGAAAGATTCTTGACCACTCCTCTGGTGGGTCCGAGGGAGGGAAGTTTCCCTGGAAGGGTTTGCCAAGGCAAAGGCTGGGAGAGGGGCAGTCCCTTCTACACAGTATGCTGGAGGACAGCTTTGCAGGTGGGACCTGCTCCGCCTGTCCCCCCTTGCTGACCCCTACCTGGCGGCCGGAGGGAGTATTTGAATGCCCTGGGCTCTCTGGAGCAAGCCAGTTATAAAAAGTGCTAACAAGAGTCCCCAGGCATCCTCCCATCTCGCCTGGAAGAGAAACCAGGGTTTTAATCCTGGATCTGCCATTAATTAATCTGCTGAGTGATGTCTGGCAAGTCCCTCAACTTCCCTGGGCTTCCCTTCCTGTCCCACCCCTCCACACCATGAACAGGTGCCGAGGGAGGAGGTGGCGCCTCCCCCAGACTGTCCCTGAGACCGGAGGATGGATGAGACCCCCTTCAGTGCTGGGCTAGGCACCTTCCTGGACCCTTTCTCTGTTCGGTTGGGGAGGGCCAGGGGTGGGGTGTGGTGCTGTCACCCCCGACAGGAACATCCTCTCTCCACACCTTCCCTCGCCTCGCCTCGGGGTGCCAGCCTGTACCTCCCTCCCCTGCCCTGGACCCCCTCCTGTGCCCTGGACCCCACCTCGGATGCTCTCCATCCTCCTGCCCACGGGGGGCCTGCACGGGAGCAGGAGCAAACCCTCAGGAGAGAGAGGAGCCCAGAACTCCTGATGAGCAATAATTTGTTTTATGACAGAAAAGGAAATTGTCTTCAGTTTCACAAGAGTGAAACGAATTCGTTTGAAGTAGTTTGCCCTGCGGCAGGCAGGAGAAGAAGGTTTCTCTCTTGAGCTTGCCTTCGCTCTCTTTCTCTCCCCCTCTCTCCCTCTCCCCTTCTAATTACTGCAGCTTCCAAGCTGTGGGCATGAGTCGATGCCAGCCTGTCAGATGCCAACTGCCCCAGGATCTCCCCTCTTGGGTGTGGATGGAGGGATGGAGCCACAGGAACAAGGTGGGGTGGCTCTCGGTTCAGCCTCTGCCATGCCCACAGCTTCACCTGGCACCATCAGGTGGGGGGCGGGTCAGAGGGCGGCACCCCAGGGCCCAAGAGGGCGGTCGGCTCCAGGGCTTTGGGGTCCACACGTGTCTTGATGCCCAGGGAGGGCTTTCCTGCATGCTGTGCCCGCGTTCTTGGTAAGTCCTCCTTCCTCATCCTCTCTGATGTAGCCTCGAAGCTGAGCTTTCAGGGAGGGCCATCCCTGGTGACACCTGGGCAGCAGGATGGACGATGGCCACCTGCCGGTGTCAGGATGTAAAGATTCATTTGGGAGTCAGCAGGATGGGGTGGGCAGCACCTCACTAAGGCCAATGGACTGAAGATCATGGACCTTCTTATGCCCACTCCACGGGCCCCTCCTTCCCTCCCTCTCTCCCTCTCTCTCTCCCTCCCTCCGTCCTTCCCACTTTCCTTCCTTCCATCCCTTCAACAAACTTATCAAGCACTCAGAGGATACCAGGTACCGCTCCAGGCCCTGAGAGTAGGGCAAGGAACAAACCCCTGCTCCATGGAGCTTACATTTTAGAGGAGGGAGTGCTAGCTCCAGGGAGGGGGTGGTGCCACGCGTGTGCCTGGCACAGAGTAGGCTCTCAGAAATACTTGCTGAATGAGTGACTAAATGTCCAGTCTGAATCAGAGGTGACATTGCAAAAGTTCACCTGGTGGGGAAAAAAGAACCACTGGCTTAACCCTTTCCCTGCCATGCCCCCCATCTTCACTTCCCCTTCTAGGAGCTCCCCCGCCACGGTCCTGAGACAGGGTGTGAAGGGGCAGCTGGCCGCAGAGTTCCTGAGGGCAGGCAGCCGCCAGGCCCCAGGGCTGCCAGCCTGGCACCGCTGCTTGGCGCTGGGCACCCTCTAAAACAACAAACTTCATGTCTCTAATTCAGCACTTCCTGTTTGTCTTGATGTTATCGCCTGTCCTTGAAGCCCACGGGTCCAATCCATGACCAGACAAAGGGCTGGAGCTTTGGGGACTCAGAGAGGTGGGAGAGGCAAGAGTGCCCTTCCCCACAGGTTTCTAGATCATGCCCCAGGGCACTGGGCAGAGGTCTGAGGTCTAATGCCTCCAGGGCACTAGAAGAGGAGCCTGAGTCCTCTTGGCACCTGCCCTACAGGTTGTTCCTAGATGCTGAGTCTTGGTTGTCCCAGGTTCTTGGGTCAATGCCACTTCTTCCCCTCTGTGACTCTTGGTTTTCAGAACACTGCAGAGCAGGGAGGATTCCGGGTGGGAATCACCAAGCCTCATTGATCTCTCTTTCCCATTCCCAGCTTAGCTAGGAAGTTCTTCTTGATGTCTAACTCCAGTACCTTTTGCTAGCCTTTGGGGCATAGCTCCAGTCTTGCTCTCTCTCCTAATGTCTTATCTATCTCAGGTTCCCAAATCAATACTGTCTGTGCTTCACAGATGAAGCTTCTTCTAGTCTAGACATTGCAGTCCCGCTGGGACCAACTGTCTCCCATAAAAGCAGCCCTTCCTTCACCAGCTTGGTCCAGCTCCCCACTGTGTGTGTCCGCCCTGCTAAGCATCAAGACGGCTGCCCTGCTGGTGGTAGGATCAGGGCAGATTCCAGACAGGTCCCCACCCCAGCCAGAGGGGCAGCCTCTGCCACCCCCAGAGCCCCAGGTAATAACCTAGGGCCAAGCCAGGCCCGCCAGCACCTGAGCAACCGGCAGCAGATAATGATGGGGGAGCCAGGCAGGCAGAGCCAACCCCTCAATCAGGAAGCAAATTAAAAAGAGGCGGAATCTCCCAGACAGACCACAACAATGAGACCAGCCCCCTTTCCAGGGCACTGCCCACCCTCCCCCCCAATCGCCCTCTCTCGCCTGCCAGGTCCTGAGACCCAGGCCTCCCTTCCGATGCCCCTCTCGTGGGGTCCAGCTGGAGGTTCTCTGAGTGACCCTGGCCAAGGTTGGTGGCAGTGCCCTGCTGACCGGATGAGGATGCTGGGCCTTTCATTGAGCCCAGTCTGCTAGCCCTGACTTTGGATTCCTATCAGGACACTGTGAAAAAGAAAGGATCAGGGCATGCATTTGGGACAGCATCTTGATGCCCTTGACAAAGGGATTTATAGAGAACCCACCAACCTCTGACCCAGCAGCCCCCTCTTCCTGCAAAGGGCACAATTCAATTGAGTGCTACCTACCTTTATTTGCACAGCAATGCTAGTCACTGTATGAAATGCTGGGGAGATATAAAGAAGAACAGATGAGATTCCCATCATTCAAGGAGCTCTTAGTCTGACACACACACAACTAATGGTATCACCCCATCAAACAGAGTTAGGCCCTCCTATTATATTATTTTAGGATTCTGGGTCCACAGAAAAGCAAGTGGCTAACTCTGCCAGGGTAACTGAAGAAGGCTTCCTGGAGGAAGGGACATATGAGTTGAGCTTCAAAGGATCAATAGGAGTTCAACAGATAGAGAAATGGGGAAGAGCATTCAGACAAGAACAGTATGAGGTGTGAAAGTGTGTGGACAGGAAGGATGGTGTGGCGTAGAAGCCTCTTCTGGCTGGAACCTGGGAGGTGAGAAGAGAAGAGGCTAGAAAGGTAGGTGGAAGCCAGATGGGGAATGGGGATTAAATTACAGACCAAAAAGCATGTACTTTCTCCTGTAGGTAATGGGGAGCTAATGAATGTTTTTGAGCTAGGCATGACATGACCAGGATCCAGCCACATTTGTAAGAAGAATTTTAATTTAACTTCCCACAGAGATACAATGAGGATGTGGGGTTTTCCATCTCTGAATCTCTCCATGGCTGCCACCCAGCCAGACCTTCTCCCGGCTCCTACTCGCTGCTCATTCCCCCTTTGTCCCAAACCTTTACCTCCTGGTTCCAAGCAGGCTGGTGTGGTAGAATGCTTTGACCTCTCTCAGCCCTCACCCTAACTTTGCTGGTCTCAGACCTGGGGTCCTTCCACCTCCATTATACAAGTAAGGCCAGCCCGGGAAATGGCAGGGAAGCTTCACTTTCTTCCTGGACCTTTGGGATTCAAGGACCCTATTTTTTCTTCCCCCTTGGCCCAGCCTCCTGCCTTCACTGCCACCCTCCCCAGCTGAGCTTGCATTCCAGGAAGACATTTCTCTGGCTAGGGCTTATCCACCCTAAGAAAGGTGCTGGACTGAGGCCTGGGTGGCATGGAAAAGACATGGCCTTTGCTCTCAAGGAGCCTACCTAGCTGTAGGGATGATGAGAGAACATCATCAACGGTACGAGGCAATAAATGCTACTGAACTTTCATAGGAACAAGCCAGTGGTGTGCTGATTAGAGACTTCATAGAGAAAGCAGCCTTTGAGCCAGAGACTTAAAGGCTGATCTGCTTTCCTGGGCCAGAGATAGGGTTCCAGGGGTGGAAACAGTATGAACAAAGGTTTGGCGTGTTTGGTGAACATCAGGTGATTTGGGCTTGTCAGGGATGTAGAGTTTGTCTAAGGACTGATGGAAGCGAAGCCTGCAAAGATGATGGAGGCCACGTAGGACGGCTTTGGATGTCACAGTTAGCACTGGGGAGCCACTGTCTGTGTTTGAGATGGGGAGTCCCGAGAAGCAGTGGCATTGAGGATGATTAATGTGATGTTGGTCTTCAGGACAGCTTATGTGGCAGGGACAGAATGACAGGAAGTCCGTGTCCCCCCACCCACCCCCTTACACACACACACACACACACACACACACACGCACACACACGGAAGACCAGAAAATTAATCCAGAGGAGAAGAAATTCCTGGAAGCAAATTAACACCTCCCTAGAATTTTCACAGATCAGTGCTCATTTTCACTTCACTCATTCATTCAGCATGTATTTATTAAGCACTTACCAAGTATCAGGCACCCTTTTAGGCTCTTTCTTCATTCCCTTCTCTTTCTGACTTTCAAGATGAGAAGAGAAAGGTAAACTCTCATCTCCACACTCCTAGGGATATTAGCCCAGTTGTTCTCACCCCTACCACACCAAGCTCATCCAGCAGCTTCAACCTTTGCAGCAGGTATATGGAGGAAAAAAAAGGGCTTTAAAAATTTTTTTTTTTTTTTTAAGATTTATTTATTTTATTTATTTATCCCCCCCTTGCCACCTGTGCTGCTGTGTCCACTCGCCGCGTGTCTTCTCTGCGTCCGCCCATCTCCCCCTTGCTGTGAGGTCCTGCCGCATCAGCCCACGCGGAGCCGGGCTGCCCTCACAAGGAGGGCAGAAGCGAACCCGGGGCCTCTCATATGGTAAACGGGTGCGCTATCCATTGTGCCACACCCGCTTCCTGCCGTGAGGTTGCTGCATCAGCCCACCGCACCGCTCAGGCCGGCGTGCCCTCACAAGGAGGCATCGGGCCAGGCCGCGAACCCGGGCCTCCCATATGGTAAACGGGGGCTCTATCCACTGAGCCACACCCGCTTCCCAGGGCTTTAAAATTTGAGGAAAATTTGAGGGTGGGAGGGAGAGAAGCTTTGGCAGAAAGCTGTTGGTGGGAGGCAAGGAGAGAAACAAATCTGACAGCTGAGTAGAGGGGTCCTGGGATCTCTGAGGGAGGGAGCCTGGGGAAGGAGGAGAAAAGTGAAGGTAAGAAGAGGAGAAGACAGGCTTCTGGGGCTGAACATGGGGGCCAGGAGGAAAGGAGGGGCAAAATTAGAGAGCTGGAGAAGGCAGGAGAGTCTTAGCAGCTGGGGGTGGCGTGGGGAGGAGGTGGGGGCCTGGGAGGCAAGCGCAGAGGAAACAGGGCCCAGGCACTGGAGACAAAAGTCTGGGAGTCTGAGCCTCTGAGGAGCCACCTGGAAGGTGCAGGCAGCGGCAACATCAAACTTGGGATTGAGGGCTGGCTTTAGGAGTGAGCCAGATGGGGGGCAGAGCTCCAGGGGCACTGAGAGTATGAGAGAGGGGCTTGAACCTACCCTTAACCTGCTATGTCTTCAGCTTCCTCCAGCCCCCCTTCCTTCCTCCAGAGGCCAGATGTCAGGACTCCAAAGTTCCGACCCCCATCCTGTAGCTGTAGATCTCACCGTGCCACCACCCCCACCCTCGCTTTCCATCTCCTCTCTCCTGCCCATAGTTGGTAGTGGGAAAGCACATTGTTCAGAGGTGCCAATAGAGGAGGAAAGGGGTCTCCCCACAAATAGGGTCCTGGCTGTATTAATTGCTCCCCTTCCCACAAGCCAGTCAGGGGCTCCACACACCTTTTCCTGACACAGAGGCTGGGAGAAGGGGTGTGGGCAGCAGCTCCAGGCCAAGGGCTAGGTCTTTTTCCTCCCCCCAGGTCCCCCCTCTCCAAGAGTCTCCCATCTTTTGGACTGGACCTGCCACCTAAGCATATGGAACCGATTGAAAGAATTTGTATGCTCACCTTATAATTTATGCAAATCAACTCTGTAATTAACTATAATTTGGAGGCATCCTTTGGTATTTGAGACATTTATCCATGAGGAAATGCCCTAGTGCTAATGCTCCCGTATTAACATTGCTTACTCCACCTGTGTGGTCTCCGCAGCTTGCCCCCCTCCCCACACATGTACACTGGTTTTCTGGGCTGGAAGATGGAGAGGGACAAGGAAGCCCCTCCCTGGAGCCAGCCTCAGTCCTGACGCCTGCGTTACCCTTACCGGGGAAGTTGGGCTGGCTCTGTCCTCCCAGCTTTGCCTGGGATTGAAGGGAGGGGTGCAGCGCTGCCCCTGAGCCCTCTACCCCTCTGCTCTTTCCTGCTCAATGGGTGGCTTTGTGCTGAGCCCCTTAGCTCTCTCAAGGGCCTCAATGGTCTCATCGCTGAAATGGGGAGAAGAGGGACTTGTTGGGGCCTCTGCGGGGATAATTACGGAAAAGCTAATGAAGGGACTGGGAATCCCCAGTCTGAAGATTACTGGGGGTCATGGGGGAGGGGCAGGGGATGGGCTGAAGGTGAAAACTCCCTGACTCACCCTGTGGGGACTTGGTGCGGAGGTGCACGCAGGCTACTGGGTTACTGGGTTCTCTGTGTGTGTATAGGGGGTACATAGCGCTTCTATCCTCAGTGCTAAGAGCTTTGGCTCAGAATGAGATGTGCTCTCGGGAAAAGTGAGAAAACCCAAGGCCACTTCCTATGGAGGTCAGAATCCCTGGCTTCAGAGAGCTTTGGGAAACTGGTCTTTCTCTGTTTCATCTCCTGTCTCCTTCCTGGTCTTTTGTCCCCTTCTGCTCCAGGACATGGTCCTGTTAGCCAACGTGCCTAAACTTACAACCAGACTAAAATTAAGCTCATGTAAATAGTTGGGGATGTGGGGCTCCACCTAAATGCACCCCCAGGTTCTTTCTTCCTTTTCCAGGTCACATTCCCAGCCTCTCCAGAGCTCCAGTCTATAGAAGTTGTTAGTTGGACTCTGCCTCGGGTCTCGGGTGACCTCCTGTCCACCAAAGGCTGCCCCATCCCACCTTAAGCCAGAGAGGAAGCCGTCTCTCCCTATCCGACAATGAGAGAGCCCAGGTCCCAAAGGAGGATTATATTGGATTCCTCCTGGGGCATCCAAGTTGGAAGTGAGTATCCTATTTAAGGGGATGAAGGAAAGGGACTGACCGAATGAGGCTCTGCTAGAGGCAGGAGATACCCACTGGAGTAACAAAAAGAATGACGGGAGCCCTGCAGAGAGGGACTGACTTGAAGATGTGTGTGTGTGTTTCAGGTCTTAAAAGTGGTATTTCGGGAAGCAGATTGTGGCTCAAGTGGTTGGACTCCTGTTTACCATATGGGAGGCCCTGGGTTCGATTCTTGGGGCCTTCTGGTGAAGGCAAGCCAGCCCGCGGTGAGCTGATGGCCCTCACGGTGCAGTGAGCTGATGCAGCAAGATGACGCAACAAAGGGAGACAAGCAGACACAGAAAAATGCACAGCAAATGGACACAGCGAGCACAAGCAAGGGGCAGATAAATAAATAAAATAAATCTTTTAAAAAAATGTGGTATTTCTGGGAGCAGATGTGGCTCAAGCAGTTGAGCACCCGCCTCCCACATGGGAGGTCTGGGTTTGGTT
>JAQZBX010076757.1:0-14380 GCA_029593785.1 Cabassous unicinctus | reverse complement strand
TAAAAAAAAAAAAAAGAAAAGAAAAGAAATGCAAGTCCAGAAGTAAATCTTTGTGTATACTGTGAACTGGTTTTAACAAGGCTGCCAAAACCACACAATGGTGAAAGAATAGTCTTTGCAACAAGTGGTGCTAGACAACTGGATAGATGCATGCAAAAAAAAGAAGAAATCTTACACATTTACCAAAATTAACTCAAAATTTATCAAGGACCTGAATGCAAAAGCTAAAACTATATAATTCTTAGAAGAAGACATAGGGGTAAATCTTCATTACTTCAGATTTGGCCATGGATTCTTAGATATGACACCAAAACATGAGCAATAAAAGAAAAAATGATAAATAGGATTTCATCAAAATCAAAACCTTTTGTGCTTCAAAGAACACTATCAAGAAAGTGAAAAGACAACACACAGAATGGGAGAAAATATTTGCAAATCATATATCTGATGAGGGACTTATAGGCAGACTATATAAAGAACACTTACAACTCAATAATAAAATGACAACTTAATTACAAAATGGGCAAAGGATCTGAATACACATTTCTCCAAGGAAGAGATACAAATGGACAACAAGCACATGAAAAGATACTCAACATCATTAGTTTTCAGTATAAAGAATTTTACCTGAAATTAAAAGGGAAAGAGAGATACTTCATAATAATAAGCAGTAAATGCATCAAGAAGATATACTATTCTTAAATGTATATGATTCTAATAATAATGCTTCAAAATACATGAAACAAAAACTGACTGAACAAGAAAAAGAAGTAGATGAAGCCATAGTTAAAGTTGGAGGTTTCAACAATCCCTTCTCATTAGCTATTAGAACAAGTAAACAGAACATCTTTAAGGATACACAAGACTTAACACTATCAAGTAACTTAGACTATCGATAATTGTACAACATGTCACCTAACAATGGCAGAATATGCATAGTTTTCAAATGTATATGGAATACTCATCAAGACAGACCATATGATAATTCATAAAATAAGTGTGGGTAAATTTCAAAGATTTCATGTCACTCAGAATAGGTTAATTCCACAATGGAATTAAATCAGAAATCACTACAAGAATTTTATCTATAAAATCCCCAAATATTTGGAAATTAAACTAACATATTCAAATAAGTACATGGTTTAAAAAAGAAATCACAAAGGAAATTTTAAATATTTGGAACTGAATAAAAGTGAAAACAGAACATAATAAAACCTGTGAAATGGATCTAAAGAAGACCATAGAAGTAAAATTGTAGTCTTAAATGTTTATATTAGAAAAGAAGAATCTATATCAATGATTTAACTTTTCATCTGAAGAAGCTTGAAAAAGAAGAGCAATTTAGACCCAAAGTAAGTAGAAAGAAGGAATACATAAAGGTAACTGTGAAAATTAATGAAATAGACTACAAAAAAAAAATGGGAAAAAAAAAACAAAAAGCTACTTTTTGAAAGGATCATTAAAACTGATAAACCTCTAGCTAATTTGTTGAGTTTTTTTCACAAATCAGTGCTCAGTTTTGGAAAATATTTTTCTATACTGAAACAATCATATAGATTTTGAGCTTTGTTCTGTTCTTCAAATGACACCACAAAGAAAATGAAAAGGCAAGCCACAGCATCTTCTTTTGTCATATGCCTGCTTAAATAAGTTTTGTCAACTTATTTTTAATTGAATTACTTGTCTTATTATTGAGTTGTAAGGATTCTTTTTGCATTTTGTATACGTCTTTTCTAAGATATATGCATTGCTAGATATTTCGTTACAGACACTTCACAAAAAAACATATATGAAGAGTCAATAAACACATGAAAAGATGCTCAACATTGTAAATCCTCGAGAAAATGGAAATTAAAACCCTAATGGAATATCACTGCATTCCCACAAAAATGGCTACATTACCAAAACTGACTATACTAAGTGTTGGTAAAGGTGTGGAGTAATTGGAATCTTTATATATTGCTATTAGTAGTGTAAAATGGTACAGCCATTTTGGAAAACAGGTGGGCAGTTTCCTTTAAAGTTAAACATATGCCTACCCTATGACCCAGCAATTCCACACATAGGTATTTATTCCAGAGAAATGAAAACATAAGTCTGCAAAAAACTACAAAAATGTGCAAAAGCAATTTATTCGTAACAGAAAACGGAAATAATCCAAATATCCAACAATAAGTGAATGGATAAACAAATCATGGTAAAGTCTTATAATGAAATACTACCTAGTAATTAAAAAGAATGAATTACTGATACATACAACAACATGGATGAATCTGAAAACCATTTTCTGACCAAAAGAAGCCAGACACAAAGGAGTACATACTTTATGTTTCCATTTATATGAAATTCCAGAATGGACAAAACCACCTTACAGTGGAAAAAAGTCGGTCAGTGGTTGTCTGCAGTCAGGGATAGTGAAATTGGCTGTAAAGTGGCACAAAGGATCTTTTCAAGTTCATGGAAATATTCTATATCTTGATTAGGATGTGGTTCTATAGGTACAGGCATTTGTAAAAGTCAAGGAACTATGTATACACTTAAAATTGGTTCATTTCCTTTTATGTAAATTATACTTCAATATAGTTAATTGATAAAGTAAAGTTTGTAAAGTAAAATACCTTTCACTTGATCCAGGCCAGACTCTTCTAGACAATTGCCCATCTGAGAGAAAAGCCTCCCCTCTGATTTGCTTAATTGCCTCTATCTGCCTTGGAATTCATAGCTCCCAACTCTCAGATTTTGCTGGTTATAGGTCTGCTAAGTATCTAATAATCTATGAAATAGGAAGTTATTACTATTCATAAGTAAGTGACTGAGCTGCAGGAAATATATGTGCTTTGTGGTAAGGTATGACCGTGGTTCTTGGTCTTCATACATACCAGGGATCCAAACCTGCTTCCACCACTTAGGAGCCATTCGTTTTAAACATATTTAATCACACTGAGACTCATTGTCTTTATCTATATACTGGGATAACAATGGCCAATCACTATGCTGTGAGAATTACGAGGGTTACAGTGAAGAACCTAGGAAGCATTAGAATGTAATAAAAATGAGTCTCCCATGCTGTGCCTCATCTCCACTCCCCTTGTTTTCTACATTTGCTCACTTTCTTGAATGTAAATTTAGACCAGTCTCCTGTTGCCTTTTCCTTGGAGGACTGGCCATCTATGTGATGTAGAATCCAATCTTCTCAAACCCTAGAAATGCTCACTTGTTATGTTTGATTTAGAATTGTAAATGTATGTCTTACAGGTTAAATCTGACCCTAATAGCATAAAAAAAAATTCAATACTGAGATTTCTCTTTAAGAATTGTCTTTAAGAATGTCCTTTGGTATGACCCAGAATCTTCTTTTAACTCCTAACTTTTAAGGAAACAGATATCTGGACTTAGAATGCATTTCAAATAAGCCTATAGGCTAGCTCTATGCCCCTTATTTGCTTACCTAAGTAAAACACATAGAGCTGGCAGCTTTTATCTGTTGAGACAAGGCATCAAAAGATAGGGGCCTGCCAAAAGTACAATTCTAAAAGGAAAAATAGTTAAATTGGACTGCATCAAAATTTAAAATCTGTGCTTCAATGGATTCCACCAAGAAAGTAAAAAGACAACTCACAAAATGGGAGAAAATATTTGCAAACCATATATCAAATAAGGAACTTGTATCCAGAAAAGGGGCTGTATCCAGAATATATAAAGAATTCTAACAATTCCACACTAACATGCAAATAAGGTGATTATAAAATGAGCAAAGGATTTTGATAGACATTTCTCTAAATAAGATATACAAACTGCCTATAAACACATGAAAAGATGTTTGATATCATTAGTCATTAGAGAAATACAAATCTCATTTTATCCTTTTTTTCATTTAAAATAAGCGCTTTGATGTTATTGTGCATACGTTTGCTTAGAAAATCAAGAGATTTTCTTTAAAAATTAGCATTTTACTGACCTCCTTCAAGGCTTTGGGCGAGAGGAGACTCTGATTGCCAAAGATAATTAAACTCATGGCTCAGTCCATTTCCTAGGGTTATGGATTACTCTAGTCTTCTGGGAACTGCTATCTGATCACTAATATTGGTTGCCAAATTGTTTTGGGCTCTGATCTTAGCATTTCTTCTTTCCTTATTGGTGCATTTTTCTGTGTTGAGGAGGTTCATGCTATAAGGCTCTGGAAAAATTTCCATGAAAATATTCCAGGGAATGTGAAAATCAAGGCAGCATTAAGACTCAGGCATTCCTGCAAGATTTGATAGTATGAGGGAGCAGATACAATCAGGTGTTCAGAGGTGTCCATAGGATATAGTTCAGGTACTGAGATCCCACTCCTCACAGCTACCATGCAAAATATTTAGGAATCTTATCTCATTAAGTTGCATTTCTCAATGCTTTGGGAAATATTTTAGAATTGCATTTCAGATCATTTTAAGTACCTAGCAATTAAGTATCAAGAGAGTAAAGTATAATCCAACCTAGTTAATCATTGCATAAACAAGCAGAGTTTAAGTTGAAGAAGATAAAATTTCTACTAAAAGAGGATGTAATAGTGGAGAAATAAAAAGAGAGGAAAAAACTCCAACAGATTTTCTTTTCTCAAGGAGATTTTTCTTCTTTCAATGACACAACTCCAACTAGACATTTGTACCTCTTTATCTCTATCCTTTATTGTTCTCTGCTGAAGCAAAACTAAACAAACAACACTAGGCTTACAATTTGAGACAGGTCACTGCATAAGCTATCAGTTCCCACTAAATGTATGTCGTTTTCTCCTTTCTTCTCCTTCTGCTTTGAATCCATTGCAAAGCCAGGCTGATGCCCTCTGCAACTCTGATCTTTCCAGTAATACCTGTGTCCTCAATTCACTTTTTCTAGGCTGTAGAGACCCTCTAAGATAGTGTGGGGACATGGCTCTCCTTTAATAATGCTTTTGTCTTTCCCACCTATCTTAAATTAACTTCCCTGTCTCATTTCAAAATTGAGCCTTAAATTCAAAGTAAAGTCTTCTCTACAGTTCGCCTATACCTTTCTATATTTCTTTACTGTCTTATTTATATTCCAAAAAATAAAATAAAATGCCCTCCCTTTTCTCTCAATTGCTCATCTCATACCCACTCTTACTTCTGATGTCTCTTCCTTGTCTTCCCTTTCTGCTTTCTCTCAAGGATGGAGCATCTCCTCCAGTCTTCAGAAGGGAGGAGTACCTGAACACTCTCATCCTTCCATTATTCCCTACTCACTCAACAACATGATTATCAGAGCAGTGATGATCAGATTATTGGGATTGGGGAATGTTTTACGTCCCAATGGCAAAAAATAAAAATATGAAACAAGCTCCCCCCCTATGTTGCTCTCTGCTTGGCTTTCAGGGAAGTTTTTTCTCTGCTTCCTGACACTGATCTGAATGCTAATGGTTAGCCCCAGTGGTCTAGCCTCACAACTGTGGGGAAGGTCTGCTCACCTCCACTGTTCCTACCAGGGACTGGAGTGGGTACATTCGTTCTGGAGCAAGAAACAGAAGGGTTTGCCATGTTCACCAATCCAGCCTTACCAGCTCAAAAGCTGGCATTGCAATCTCTATTTGGTTCCTAGTCTGCTCTTAATTGCTTAGAAGCCAAAGCAGAGATTGGTAAGTGATGAGTGTCCTTTAAATATCAACATTTTCCTCATCTCTGGCTTTCTAGCTGTTTTCCTCTTGCTGTTAATTAATTCTCTGCAGTATAATATACCCTGGGCTGCTTTTTGAGAAAACCTACTCAAAGCTAAATTATGATCACAGTGAAGAATTCAAAATAACTCCCTAATAAGAATGATCTAACCTTTTTTTTTCTGCTAATACATGAAATGAATAGGGAGCATATTGTGGGTCTAGCATAATGTCTGGCACATTTTAAGTACAAAACAAATGTTTGTTGAAAGAATACCAACCATGGCAATATTTTTAAAACAATATGGTCAACAGTCTACACAGCATGGCACATGAGGTTATTATTTTCCATCCAAGAGTACCATATTTTCTGATTTTTAAAACTAATTTCAAGTACTTTTGAGTAATCATCATATGAATCTTACAGTTAGAAAAAAATAGGTATGTTTTAACTGTTTGACCATAGATCTTATTGCTAATCAACCCCCATCAGAATGGATTACATTCAATCAAATAAATGAAATATTTCACACATTATGGAAAATGTGGAAGCTTTTGGACGATGGTGAAGCTCATAGCTGGAGTAATTAGGTAAATCTGAATTAGGAATTAAGAAATTTCATGGTACAGGTGGGAGGAGGCAAGTTCAAGAAGAGGAAATACCATAAGTAATAACACAGACAAAAATGTTCATAGCAGCACATTTAGTAATAGCCAAAAGCTTCAAACAACCAAGTGTCTATTATCAGTAGAATGGATATGTGTTACATCCACACACTAGAATATCATATAGGAATGAAATGAACTACCGCTAAATGAAATAGCATGAAAGAATATTACACGTGTAATTTGGAAGGGGGAAAAAGACACAAGAGAACAGATCACACAATTTCATTCATATAATCTTCCAAAAGGCAAAATTTAGAATCAAAATAGTGGTTATTGCTATGGTTCGCTTTGGGGAAAAGAAGGGATTGTGACTGGAAGGAGGCCCCAGAAGAGGCTCCTGGGGGAGTGGGGGGCTGTATTGTCGTTCACATGAGTGTGTTCACTTTGTGAAAATTCACTAAGCTCTACCATCATGAGCTGGGCATTTCTGTATGTGTACGTTTTATTACAATAAAAACGAAGCAAAAAGCAAGCACAGAGGTGAAAAACCCAATATATGTACAGAGATGAACATACAAGTCCACCGTACTGGAGGTTTAAGATAAATGTCAGAAAGTAATTTTGAAGTGATGCTTCCAAGTCTCACCTAGAACAGAGTGATCCTGAGAAAGAGAAAACTCCAAAGGGCATCATGAGGGCTCACAGGGATCCGGCAGAGGCCTCTCTAGCCAGCGTCACACGCATCGCTGCTCTGGACTAGTCACAGTTTGGCAAGAGAACTTCATAGAGCATTTGTAATAGGATTTTGCCTATAACAGTACAGAAAGGATTTGCCAAGCAAATTACCAGTGGAAACAAGGGAAGTGTTAGTCTAGTAAGAATGAGGAACTTAGAAAGAACATTTGCATTCAAACAAAGAATATGCTAATTATAACCGAATCTTATCTTCTTGTTAAAGCAGTTACAACAATTTCCAACAGAGATATTTCTGTTCCCCCTTTTCCTGTTAACCTTGTTACTATATAAATACTTCATATTAATAAGATCATATATATATATAAGCTCTATTCTTGGCTTTTCTCCTAATTTCTGAATCTTATAAACCAAATAGACATCCACAGGAATGTGAAAATCTATGCTCACAGCTTCTCTCCAAAATCAATTCGTACCCTGCATTGCCAGTCCCAGTTACTGGCCACCCAAGAACCTCAAATAAGAAGTCCAAGAATCTTCATAGAATCTTCCTTCTCCATGATCCCAAGCAACCAACCAATCCCTTCTGCTTTGTTCTACCTTCTAATTAGCTCTGGAGATAGCTTCCTCCTCCCGACTCTAAGAGCCTTGTTGAAATTTTCTTAATTTTTTAAAAATTTTATTCTAGCACCATATAGTCACCCTAAGTTTCCCTTATTAATCACATTCAAATAAATAATTCAGTGCTATTAATTACCTTCACAATGTAGTGCTACCATTACCACCATCTATTTCCAAGGCTTTTTCATCATATCAAATAGAAACTCTATACCAATTAAGCATTAACTCCCCATTTCCCACCCCAACCCCAGCCTTTGAAACTTGTAGTTTCTGACTCTACCAATTTGCTTCTTCTAATTATTTCACTTAAATGAGATCATACAATATTTATCCTTTCGTGTCTGGCTTATTTCATTCAACATGATGTCTTCAAGTTTCATCCATGTTGTTCCATGTATGAGAATTTATTCCTTTCTAAGGATGAATAATATGCCATTGTATGTATATACCACATATATCTTTATGCATTCATCCATTGATAGGCACTTGGGCTGTTTCCATCTTTTGGCAATTGTGAATAATGCTGCTATCAACATCAGTGTGCAAATATCTGATCAAATCCCTGCTTTCAGTTCTTTTGGGTATACACCTAGAAGTGGGATTGCCAGGTCATATGGTAATTCTATACTTAATTTCCTGAGGAACTGCCAAACTGTTTGCCACAGCGGCTACACCATTTTACATTCCCACCAACAATGAATGAGTGTTCCTGTTTCTTTACATCCTCTCCAACACTTGTTTTTTTTTTAATAGTAGCTATTTTAGTGGGTGTGAAGTGGTATCTCATTGTGGTTTTGATTTGCATTTCCCTGATGGCTAATGATGTTGACCATCTTTTCTAAGCTCCATGCTCATGAGCTGGGCAATTCTGTATATGTAGTTTATGGCCAATTGTATATCTTTTTTGGAAAAATGTCTATTCAAGTTTTTTGCACATTTTTAAATAGGGTTGTTTACCTTTTGTTGTTGTATTGTAGGATTTCCTTAAATATTCTAGATATTAAACCCTTATCAAATATGTGATTTCCAAATATTTTCTCCCATTCTCTGGGTTGACTTTTTACTTTCATGATGAAGTTCCTTGATGAACAAAAGTTTTTAACTTTGATGAAGTCCTATCTATCTATGTTTTTCTTTTGTTGTTGTGCCTTTGGTATAAAGTCTAAGAAAACATTTCCTAACACAAGCTCCTGAAGATGCTTCCCTACGTTTACTTCTAGAAGTTTCAGAATCCTAGTTCTTATATTTAGGTCTTTGATCCATTTTGAGTTGATTTTTTTATATCAACTTAGGTGGAGGTCCATCTTCATCCAGTTTCCCTAGCACCATTTGTTGAAGATACTATTCTTTCCCAGTTGAATGAACTTGACCTCCTTATCAAAAACCAATTGGTCATACATGTGTGAACTTACTTCATAACTCTCAATTTGATTCCATTGGTCTTTGAGACTGTTTTTATACCAGTGCCATTTTATTTTGATTATTGTAGTTTTGTAGTAAGTTTTAAAATTGGGAACCGTGAGTCCTCCAACACAGTTGTTCTTTTTCAAGATGTTTTTTGGCTATTCAGGGCACCTTTGCTTTGCAAAGGCAGGATGTGGAAGGGTTGGGTTGGATTATCCATGGAACTGAGGTGGGGAGAGCTGGAGGAAGGAACAGGTGAACTCTGGGGATTTGTGGTTAAAACTACAATGGTGGGAATGTTTTGGTAAATATGGCAGGGGAAGGTTACTGGCACCGTGTCAGGGGTGGGGGAATATGTGGGAAAAGATGCAACTGGACATGTTTCTATGAAATTTGAAAGTGTTCATCTTGTCATAGTGTGTTATCTCAGTGGGTGGAGACGCACACAATAAACAAGAAAATATTAAACTACCATCCTGGGTAGTTCTGCTATGTTCTCAAATAGGGAGTCAACACTCTCTCAAGAACACAGGCAGTGCCTAATAAAAGAAAATAGAATAAATGTCAAGCCCGCAGTATTAATTCTTGTAACGATGAAGCTTATTCTTCAAAAACTGAAACTTAGCAGTTACCATAGGTTCAGAGGGGAGGAGGAGGGAAGACTAGGTGGAACATAGGGCATTTTTAGGGCATTGGAATTGCTCTGCATGATCTTGCAATGACAGATACAGGCCATTATACATTTTGTCAAAACCTATAAAAGTGTACGGTGTACAATGTCAGCCATAATGTAAACTATTGACCATGGTTCATAGCAATGCTTCAATATTTGCTCATCAATTGTAACAAATGTACCATACTCATGCAAGATGTTATTAATAGGGGAAAATATGAGTGGGGAAGTGGATGAGGTATATGGGGATCCCTTATGTTTTACATGTGACTTTTCTCTAAGCTAAAGCTTCTTTGAAAATAAAGTGAAAAAAAAAAGACACTAGGGGAACATACAGAAGAAATTGTCACTGCACATGAAAGATAACATCTTACAGTGATGAAAGGAACAATAAAAATTTTTATTTTATTTTTTATTTTTGTTACTTTGTTATTTTTTAGTTTTTTGGCTTTGTTTTTGAGGAGGTTTTGAATTTCAGAAAGGTCACAACTGTGGCAGGGGAGGATCACTGGTGCAGGGTGTCAGTGGTGGGGGGATGTATAGGGTGCAACTGGGTCATGCCTCTAGAGAATATGAATGTGTTCAAGTGGTCATTGGGGTAGTTTTAGTGGGTAGATATCCACACAATAACTGAAAAAAATATTGAATTCTCATCCTGGGGAGGCCTGCTACATTCTCTAATAGAGTGGCAAGAATCTCTTGAGTACATGAGCAGTGCCTAGCAAAGGAGGACAGACCAATAAACCAGGCCCTTGATATCAAGTCTTGTACTTATGAACCTTGTTCTTATGAAATTGAAACTTAGCCTAGTATATTGCCTAAGAGTTACCTCCTGAGAGCCTCCTTGTTGCTCAAATGTGGCCTCTCTCTAACCCAAACTCAGCCTATAAACACACTACCTTACCTCCAGCTTTGGACATGACTCCTGGGGATGAGTCTCCCTGGCATCGAGGGATCATTACCAAGTGCTAACTAGCGATGCGTTTGGAAAAAGACCTTGACCAAAAGGGGGAAATATTAAATACAAATGAGTTTTTATGGCTAAGAGATTTCAAGGTGAGCCAGGAAGTCATTCCAGAGGTTACACTTATGCACATCTCCAGAAGATCTCACTGACTTAAGGCACAGTAAACAATGCCTCAAGCAGGGGGGCTCCTGAGGGCTCTAGAGACATCTAGACACTATAGGCAGGGCAGACAACCCCAGAAATTTGGCACCCTGTCAGTGGGCCTTACCTTGGAATATCTGATAACCTATCCCCCAATGTATCAGAGTTAGACTCATTTATAATTTTCCTGCACATGGTTCTTCTGCCCCTTTTATTTAAACCTATAATTAGCACTATACTCATTAATTAAATGTCCCAAAAACTTCAATATTCTGACTGTTCATATGCCAGTTGAGCCCTGAATCTCAGCAGAGTTGCAGCCAATACCTACTCTCCAGTTCATCAGACTCTCCCAGAACAACAAAATGATGTCGATGGACAACACCCTCCCAAAGCATAGAGAGTATCTACAACTGCAAGTAAGACAGTTCCATCCATCTGCCCCATGGGATCTAAGCCCCCTTTCAATCGGAAGCAGAGTGGGCATCACTATCCCAAAATACTCACGATTGAGGAATGAACAAATATAAGAGGGAATGCAACTATGGATTAAAGCAGATTTATTATTATTCTCATAATGGAAAAACTTGTAACATTGATATAAAGGCAGTTGTCACCAGAGGTTCTGAGGGGGAGGGAGAGGGAAGAATATGTGTAAGATGTGATATTTTGGGGACATTGCAATAGTTCTGCATGACATTACAATGATGGATATAGGCCATTATATATTTTGTCAAAACCTATAAAATTGTGCAGTGCAAAGTGTAAACCATAATGTGAACTATAGACCATGGTTAGTAGCAGTGCTTCAATATGTGTTCATCATATTCAAAAATTTTTCATCCTTTCACTTTCAATCTACTTGTGGTTTTGAATTTAAGGGGAGTCTTTTGTAAAGAGCATCTTGTTGGGCCATGCTTTTTATGCATTCTGCCAATCTCTGCCTTTTGACTGGAGAGTTTAATCTACTTACATTTAAAAATACCAGTTGATAATGCTGGACTTTGTTCTGTCATTTTGCTATTTAGTCTTTGTAAGTCTTATGCATTTTTTCCTCTCAATTCTTCCATTAATGCCTACTTTCATATTTACTTGACTTTATGTAGTGTACCGTTTTGAGTCCCTTCTCATTTCTTTCTGTATAAATTTTTTCTTATATTTTCTTTGTGCTTACCACAGTTCTTAAATTTAACATCCTAAATCTATACAATCACATTTGGTTTGACACAAACTTAACTTCAACAGTACACACATAAACTGTTTCTACAACTCTCCTTCCCCCCATTTGCTCATTGAACTTGTACAAATTATATCTCAATACATTGTATGTCCCAAAACAGATTTATCATTACTTTTTATGTACTTAGAAACTTTAATAAATAAAAAGTGGAGTTACATACCAAAAAATATGATACAATAGTATTAGCATTTATAAATACCCATATAAGTGTCCAAATTATCCCAAAATATGGCCTTTCCTTTCAGTCTGAAGAACTCCTGATAGAATTGCCTGTAGGGCAGGCCTAGAGATGATGAACTCCCTTAGCTTTCGTTTATCTAAGAATGTCTTAATCTCTGCCTCATTTTTGAAAGACAATATCGATAGATATAAAATTCTTGGTTGACAATTGTTTTCTTTCAGCACTTTAACTATTTTGTTCCACTGCCTTCTTGAATCCATGGTTTCTGATGAGAAATAGGCATTTAATCTTATTTGGACTCCCTTGTATATAACATGTTGCTTTTCTCTTGCATCTTTCAGAACTGTCCTTGTCCTTGGCATTTGACAGTTTGGCTACTATGTGTCTAGGTATGTTTCTCTTTGCGTTTATTCTGCTTGGGGTTCACTGGGATTCTTAAGTGTGCATATCCATATCTTTTATTAAATTTGGGAAGTTTTCTGCCATTATTTCTTTGAATAACCCTTTTGTCCCTTTCTCTCTTTCTTCGTCATCTGAGATTCCCACAATGTGTATATTCATATGCTTTTTGGTGTCCCACAGGTATCTTAGGCTCTGTTCATTTTTTTTTTTCATTCATTTTTCTTTCTGCTCCTCAGTCTCAATCATTTCAATTGTATTGTTTTTTGAGTTCACTAATTCTTTCCTCTGCCAAACCCAATCTGCTGTTGAAACCTTCTAAGGGATTTTTCATTTCAGTTATGTTGGTCCTCAACTCCAGTATTTCTGTTTGGTTCCTCTTAAAAATTTCCTTCTCTTTATTGAGATTCTCATATGTCCACTCATTGTTTTCCTGGTATCCTTTAGTTCTTTCTCTGTTTTTTCCTTTATCTCCTCAAGTATATTGAAGATCATTTTTGAAATCTTTGTCCAGTATGTCCAATATGTCCATATTCTTCTTTGATGGTTTCTAGATATTTATCTTGTTCCCTTTAGATGGGCCATCATTTCCTTTTTTTTTTTCTTTCTTGTAATCATTTGTTCCACTCTGTATATTTTAATATTTTAAAGCATTAACTATGGGATATAGTCCCTGAACTGGCTCTTCCTTAAATTTGTATCCAGCTAGCCATATGTCAGAGGTATCTTTGTGTGCCAGAAGCTAGCAAAAACAAACAGACAAATGCATAAAATACCTTTCATGGTCTTTGCAAACTGGCTCTGCATTGCCTGATTCTCTACTTTGTAGTTTAGCCCTCCTTTGAAGAAGATCACCCAAGATGAATGTGAACTGCAGGGTCATCTCTATCTTTTCTGAGCCTACATCTTTTCCTGGGCTTGTGCTTGCTCATGGCCTTAGGACACACCCCCCACCCCCCACCCCCCATTTCCAGAAATGCAAATGCCCCCTCTATTCCCAATGATATAGACTTCCTCCCCCTCCCAGATGCTCTATTAAATGACTTAAAGCAGGTAATCCTTTGCCTTAGGCCACTTGACTTTTCTCTTTCATTGCTTTAGCTATTCTTAAGCTGCTTCTGCCTATGGGGTAAGATCTGGGAGAGTGAGCCTCAGAAAAAAGTTTTCTGATTCAGTTTTCATGCTGCCACCCAATACACTAGTACCAACATACAGGTACCCCCGTGTGTACATAGGGGCTACTCAGTTCCCTCTGGATCAGGGCCAGGGACCCACAATGGTAGCACAGAGGGGAATGATGGGGAAAGGCCAGCAAGGATTCCACAAGCTTCTTCTACTGTTTTTAAAGCTACATGTTCTTGATTTGGCCCTCACCCTGTTACTGCATTCCTTTAACTGTTTTCCAGAGTTTTGAGGAAGAGAGCTCTGCCAGTTTTTGCTAATTGCTCAAAGATTTTGTGGGAGAACAGCATCCTAGCATATCTTATGCTCCCATCTTGGTTGACTGGAAGCCTCCTCTCACCTTGTTGAATTTTCAGCATGAATTATACTTCTCTCTTTTCTTGTCACCAGTCTTTCCTGCCTCAACCCACTCTCCTAAAGTGAAATTTCTAACAAGCAATGCTGACCGCATTCCCACCCCTCCAAAGACTCCTTATTGCCAGGAGAATGACTCAACTCAAAATGCTTAACAATAAAAAAAATGTGGGCAAAACATATGAACAGATGTTTCTCAGAAAAGGAAAAACAAATGGCTCTTCAACATATGATATGATGATCATCCTCATTTACAATAAGAGAAA
>JAQZBX010076756.1:0-14382 GCA_029593785.1 Cabassous unicinctus | reverse complement strand
ACATTCAATGATATTACTGAAAATGCACTATTTATTTCCTCCATTTTATTCTTTGGTTTTCATATGTCATCTTGTTTTTGTCTCTCTTTTTACTCTTTTGGTTATCCTTTCTGCTTTTCTTTCTTCTATACTCTCCTCCAAGCCTCTCTCTCCTGTCTTTTTCTTTCAGGTTCTAAGGCTTCCTTTAATATTTCCTGCACAGGTGGATTCCTTTTTGCAAACTCTCTTAGTTTCTGTTTGTTTGTGAATACTTTATACTCACCTTCATATTTGAAGGGCAGTTTTGCTGGATAAAGAATTCTCAGCTGACAGTTTTTCTCTTTCAGTTTCCGAATTGTATCATACCACTGTCTTTTCACCTCCATGGTTTCTGAAGAAAAATCTGCTCTAAGTCTTACTGGACATCCTTTGCACGTGATTGTTTGCTTCTCTCTTGCTGCTCTGAGAATTTTCTCTTTATCTTTTACATTTGACTTTCTGAATAGTATGTGTGCTGGCATAGGTCTATTTAGATTTATTCTCATTGGGGTACGGTGTGTTTCTTGGACTTGTAAGTTCATTTCTTTCATGAGAGTTGGGAAATTTTCAGCTATTATTACCTCAAATACTCTTCTGGCCCTTTTCCTTTCTCTTCCCCTTCTGGAACTCCCATAACATGTATGTTGTTGCATTTTGCGTTGTCATTCAATTCTCTGAGCCCCTGCTCAATTTTTTCCATGCTTTTCTCTCTTCAATTTTAGCTGCTCTGTCTTCGGTATCACTTATTCTTTCTTCTATCATTTCGAGTCTGCTGTTGTATGCCTCAAATGTGTTTTTAACTTCACCTATTGTGTCTTTCATTCCCATGAACTCTGTTACTTTTCTGTTCAGGATTTCAAATTCTTCTTTGTGTTCGCTCAATGTCTTCTTGACGTCATTTGTCTCTAACTATATTTTCTTTCATCTCATTAATTTGATTTTGGAAATTTGGGCTCATCTCACTGATTAGTTCTCTCAGATTCTGCATCTCTTCTGGGACTTTGATGTATTCCTTTTCCTGGGACATGTCTTCTATTTTCTTAGTATGGCTCATAAATTTTGCTGGTGTTTAGGCATCTGGTTAGGCTGTATTTTACTTAGATGCTCTATCTCTTTCTCTTTTATAGGGTTTTAGTGGCAGGAGGCTGTGAGTTACCACAGCTCTTTGATTTTTGGCTAACCCTTGATTGTTAGGATTGTCCTGCTGGTTGCTCAAAACTGAGCACTGGACCCAGTGATTGGTTGTAGAGTCATTTCCTAGAGCCTTCGGCAGGGAGGCTGTAGAGGCCAGGAAAAGCCTCTCCTATTTATTTTTAATTTTCTTATGTGCACTTCCTTGGTCTGCCAGGTGGTGCTCATTGGCAGTTCTCAATTCAATACCTGATCAGAGAGTATTTGTTGTGACACAGACCAGATCAATGTGGTAGAGCTTCCTGTAAAGGGTTAAGAGGCTTGTAATTCAAACTTTCTCAGACAGTTCTCCAGTCTTCTTTGGTAGCCCCCTCCTTTTTCCCAGCTAGAAAATATTTCCACTCCCCTCTGAATCCTCAAAAATCAGTCCCTGTTAGTAACGGAGGAGATTGGGAGGTTTGTATATCTTTAGCCCCTTGCAGGCTCCAAGGCAAACAATGGTGCAGCCCCCACCAAGCCTGGAATGGCTCTTGGGACAGGGCAAACCAAACCTGTTAGTCAAAAGCAGGGTCAGCCCCAGGCTTTCTCTCCCCTCTCCTGTTCAATCCTCAACATTTAGTCCAGGCTAGAAGAGAGGGAGGTTGTGAGGGTTGGATTTCTCCAGTCCTTCCTAGGCTCCCAGGGAAAACCACTATGTGGAAGGGTCCGTGGGGTTCTGCAGCCCAAATTTGCGAGTCAGAACCAGAGTCAGCCTAAGGCTATGTCCCTCTCTGTCCCCTTTCTAGGAGTGGTAGATCCCTGGAGCCCCCATTGCCTGTAGTTGCAGGTCCAGAGGCCCAAGAATTCTAAAGAGTGTGGTGGAGGGTGCCGGCAGCAGCAGCCGCTGCTGGTCCCAACTCACGGTTCTGTCGTTACGACTTCCCTCTTTTGTCCCTCGCTCCTCTGGGTGGTGTTCAGCCTTCACCTGCTGTCCTAAATCCTAGAAGATCTTTTTTGGGGCTGTTTCAGCCTGTTCTCTAGCTATTTTTCTGGAGAAGAGATTCCCATGTCATACTAGTCTGCCATCTTTCCAGAAGTTGACACATGGACTTTTGACTCTTCTAATTTGAAGAACAATATCTGCTTATTAGCAGTTTCCTCAGTGCAGTCTTCATATCTTTATTTCTTAGACTGTAGATGAGGGGATTCATGGTGGGTGGCACCACTGTGCAGAATATTGACATCAGCAAGTCAAAGGCTGAAAGAGGTTTAGGAAAGGGGTGTATATAGGAAAAAAATGCAGAAGATAGAAAGAGAGTCACAACAAGGAGGTGAAGCAGGCATGTGGAAAAAGTTTGGACCTGCCTTCTCTGGATGGCACCCTCAGCACAGTGGAGAAGATGTTAATATAAGAAATAGCAATGAACATAAAACAGGCAAAATCTAATACTAAACTGAGTCCAATGACTACTAATTCTCCAATGTTATAAAAACAGACAAGGGAAAGGAGTTGAGGGATATCACAGAAAAACTGATGAACAAAAAGTGACCCATACATGGGTATGGAGAAGTTGGAAGCTGTGTGCAGAATTGCGTTGAGACCTCCACTGACCAAGGAAGAAGCTGCCATCTGCACACAGGCCCCATGGTTCATGATGATTCCATACTGGAGTGGGTGGCAGATGGCAATGTAGCGGTCATAGGACATCACTATGAGGAGAGCTACTTCTGTAGAGGCAAAGACAACTATGAAAAATGCTTGTGAAATGCACCCCAGGAAGGAGACAGTGTTGTGGCTAGTCAGAGAGTTAGTGATGGGTTTGGGGACAGTGATGGAAATGAAACAGAGATCCAGAAAGGACAAGTTCTTCAGGAAGTAGTACATGGGACTGTGTAGCCAGTGATCTCTAGTGGTGAGAGTGATGATGAGAAATTACCTAATAGGGCTGCCAGGTAAATTATCAAAAACAGTGCAGCCTATAGAATATGAATCTCCCGAACATCAGAAAAACCCACAAGGAAGAATGTGGTCTCAGAGGTGAAGTTGTCCATTTCTCTGGATATTTAATCAAAGACTCTAAAACATAAAGTGAGCAACTTGAGACTGCATTGAGGTTATTTACTGTTTTTATAATTTGTACAAATCCCCTTTCTTCAAGTCACCAATATATCTACCAAAAAATTTGAGACCACATGAGACTAATCACACAAAGTTCTCACTGAGATAATTTCACCCCAATTTTCCATTAGATAGGAGACTGTAAAGGGATATCAATGCCACATCTTCAACCTTGAAATTCTATTTTGATTAAGGCCCAAAGTTCATTCATTCCTTAATTAAATTTTGCAATATGTAGTGATAAGGGCCATTGAGTTTGGATAGTCAGTCTAAGAACAAATTTCAGCCTATCCATTCACTAGCTTTGTGACCAGGGATAAGTAATTTAAGTATCACTTTACTCAATTTACATTGTGATCTATCTCATTGGACCATTATTCTGATTCAATTAAATAATGTAGATAATGCCTAGCATATTTATTGGACAGAAAAGGACCATCAAACAACATTTATTTTTTTTTATTACATCTTTCTTCCTTATGCCAGTAAATGGAAAAATTGTGAAAAATTTGAAATTAAAAAAAAAATTCCAAGTCCCGTCTAGTGCTCTGGGTTAACTTTTCTTTTTATTGTTTTTGAGCTGGTTTACAATTCTGGAACTTGTAGAAAACATTTATTAATGGAAATGATTATTTTCCAAGGAAATGAAATTGTGTTTCGTGTAATGCAAATTATTATTGTATTCTACACTGATATATTTTACATCTGTTTGAAAATTCATTCTGTCATTCTTTAGCTGCCTTTATATGTGTGGTAATTTGATTTCTCTTCTGAATGAGTTCTAATATCTTCTGGTTCCCTCATTAATTAATGAATTAAATATAATTGTTGGCATGTTTTTTTTATATTTGCATGAGAGCTGTAATTTTATCCTTTTGAAAATTGTTATTTAATAAACTGATATAGAGTAATCTGTCATATTTAGAGCCAAACCTTATGAAATGACCTGAGCTATCTTATATAAATGCATTTAGGTAATTTATTACAGGCGTAGATCAAAGAAATATACCATATATTCTTTGTCTTTTTGTTTTATTTTGTTTGATAAAAATCTGACTATAATTTTAGTAGTCACTTCAATGTAGATATGAATTACTTGAATTGTGCAGCAAAATATTTGCTCAATTTATAATGTATTAGAAGTTTTTACTTTCTGAGTGGGTTTTCCAGTATTGTTGCTGTGACCTTTAGGGGGCTGTTGCAGTAAATCACAGCTATTTAGCCAAATCTCCTACTTAATTACCTGGAGTAACAAGCTCTCCATAATCTTAGCTGATTGGCCAGATTTCCTCTTCCTCCTGGTGTTCTTCCAGCTGCCCTTAGCATTCACCACCATCCCTATTGTCCCTCAGTGGGTTGGCCCATCATTTACATGGGTGATAATAGTAAGTGTTCCCTGTATTTCTCCACCAAACTGTTCACATCTCACTATCTTTTCTTTTCCTTCCCTCTTTTCTAAGAGGAAAAGTGGCTCCTTCCTACATTTCATCATATAACTAACTGAAATGCCAAGATTTTGCAGAGACTATATCACCTTAGGCTTGTGCTACCTCAAGTATCCAATATGAGTTGTCTCAAATTGGTGTGCAGTGCAGTATTGTACATTCATAACAGATGTTGAGGTTGTTTAATAAAACTCATTTAATTTATATATTCTTAAGTGTGACAGTCTATGCAGTATCACATTAGGAATGGGATTTGCCAGTATTTCAGTGTCCTAATCTATTCATTTATCACTCAATGAATGTATCAATTTCCCTGAAGCATATTATGATTTTTGATCAAAACTTTTTTCTTGTTCTAGAGACTGTTTTTTCACCTGAGACTTTGCTTTCTAATTTTTCCCTATCTTTCCTACACTTTGAATAAGAACATTAATATAATCACACATAAGTTCAGCAAAAATGTTTGTGGTGATTATTTATAACTGTGTAGGCTCTATGTGAGAAATACTGAAAGCTAGTAGTCTACAAGAAATCATTGCATAAAATCATAAAATAACAAATTTGCAAAGCAATGCAGTGAATGGCAAGCACAGATTTAGAAAATAAGTAGCATTCAGCTTTTCAGTGTCTATTCAATTTGGGGCAATATCTTACCTAGTTCGTATGCCAAAAAACACATTTTCATATAATCTATAGTTTAATGTGTATCATTCTAATTTCTGCCACCAAATAATTCATATCTCCTGAAAGAGTGTTTGATAGCTTCTACCTTCCAATTCTAATTCCTCCATAAACCCTCTGATACTTTCTGTCATGAAGCCTGCCAAACATCAAACAAGATAAAAACTATAGTTTGTAAATGACCTTCTATATTCCGAGGCTGATGTGAGACTTCCCTGTGAAGCCTCCTTGGAATTTACAGCAAATGACTGCTTATTCTTTATTAGGATCTTATCTTAGGCCCCCAATTCCCTAGACCAGTGGTTCTCATAGTGAATTACAAGGCTCAGCAGAATCAGCAGCACCTGGGAACTTGTTAGAAAAGCATATTCTTGCATAGGAACTCATAGATAAGAAAGTGAAGCTATAGGGTAAACCTTATTGAGATGTGTTTTGATTATTTCCCCATGTGATTCTTATGCATGCTAAAGTTTTATAAACCACTTAAAACCAGAATATCCTGTTCTGTGTTTAATTATTCATAATGTCTGTCTGATACTGGCAGCTTTTTCATTTTATCTCTTAAAGTCAGGGTCGCCCAAAATTATTTTTGGTTTTCTTCTGTTCTATCTCTAAACTCTGTTTTGGAGATTTCAACATCAAAATTAGTTGTTAGCAATTATAAGTCAAATTCTGACTTTTCTTTAAAAACCATGCATTTCTATGTTAGTGATTTAAAAAATAATGTTGTTCTCCTACAGCATATTGTTTATTTAAAATTATAATAAGCATATGAGTTGATGTTTATTAGGCTAAATAAGGACAGGCAATATGTTCTTAGGAGTACTAAGGAAATAATGTGGGTTTGATGTAAAAATGTGGCAAAATTAATTTAATCCTTGAGAAATGGGCACTAGTTTTGAAGGGAAAAATGAAAAGGAAGATAATTTAATCTGGAAATACAGTGGGAATAAAGAAAAACTCTCAGCAGCTTGAAAGGTTTAGAGGTAGAACATTCTAGGAAAGGCTCAAAAAAGTCGTCTGGGTAAGAGGGATGGGAGAGTTGAGGTTCATGACAAAGACCTCAGAGGTTTAGCTTTCACCCATCCAGATTGAGAGCAAAGGATGCTTTAATATCTAAAGATGGAAGATATAATGGATGTGGCATTTCCTATATATTAATTGTTCTTTGGAAATGAAGTTTTTTGTGAGGCAGAGAAAGGGATAAAAATATTCTAATAATATAGCTATTAATAATAAAAGGATTACCTGGAGTGAGTGGTCTCAATAGATATTAAAGGGAAAGAGAAGATACAAAATAATATATGGAAGATAAAGAGAATGGAGGGTGGATTTAATATATTATAATATATTAATGAATGAATGAAAATGTAATAAAGGTTAGAGTGAAATTCTAGATAAATAGGCATGGTTATAAATTTTCCCAATTTTACTTGCAACCTGGGAGAGAGGTAGCATGTGCTTGTCTGTGCAGCCTCTCACCTTTTCCCCTTTCTCACCATGGCTCACCTTTTCCAGGCTGGCCCATATCCTAGATACCAACATTACAGCCTTCTGCTAATTATGGCTTCAAGAGGTCTTCTTAAACTCTGCAAGAGAGTCTCAGAGGATGAACAACATTTTATTTCCCAAAATATCTTGTTTACACAGCTTTTATCTTTAATTATGAAATACAATTAAAACATTATGGAAAGCAGATGTAGCTCAGTGGTTGAGCACCTGATTCCCATGTACGAGGTCCTGGGTTCAAAAAAAAAAAAAACAACAAAACCAACACCGTTATGACATTATGACCTAATTTAACAAAGTTTTTGCATCACTGATAGTCTGTTAGATGTAGTTTATAAGAAAGAAAAAAGTTATCCTTTCACCTGTGAAACCCCAGCAGACTTCATGTGGGGTGACTCACCCAGGCTTTGATTCCTGGGATCAGAATACAGCTCTGCTTGCCTCTCTTCCCTTCCTTGGAGCTTCCTCTGGCAGGAAGACCCCAAGCTGTGTTTGTGAAAGCAATAGTGAAACAATAGTCCATCTTTGACCAACCCAGTATATTACGAAAAGTTCATTATTATATGGATTTATATAATCCAGTAAAGCAAATCACAGGCAAAATAAGAGTTTTTATGTTTCTTATATGTTGATAAGCCTCTGAAAGTTTTCTAAGCCGTCAGATAATTTTGCTTTTGAGCCATTGATTTCTTGGGTTTAAATAGTCAAAAGGATATGAATATGGATCAAGTCTAGCAAAGCTTTTATAAAGTAAGGATGTATCAAGATGTTTATCCAGTACACCTAGATCCCCACTCTAATCCTTCCAAGTAAAATGGGTGGTTGTTTCATTTACTTTAAAATAAAAGGAGCTGAGAAGGCATATATTTTGGTGGTATGATCAAAGGAAGGAAAAATTCACAACGTGAGAAATACACTAGTGAGAAAATAACAGATCTGACTAATTACCCCATAAAAGTCACATTCTGTGATATTACCATTCATTCTTTAATATAACTTACAACTATGCTCAAAATCACCCATGATATTCCCATTATGTGGAGGTATCTGACCTGTAGAGAGCTTAAGAAATTAGCTCAGGTCACATTGTGGATGCATGTTGAGTCAAGATTTGAACCCAGCAAGCCTCATTCTATGGATAAACCCCAGAATTTTCATCACTATTCAAGAATATCTTTTACAATTTTATGGACTCAGACATACTCAGCTGTATCTCCGGATAGCATGATAAAAAGCTACTGCAGAGGTGACTCAGTGACCCTCCCCTCCCCAGCATGGTGCTTCTCTTTATTTAGCAGACCTCAAGTCCTAGTGTTTCTTTATTGCTCTAGTGGATGAAATACACAAAGGTCCAGCAGCTGGCAAAGAGGTGGCACTGTGGGGTCCCTTCCTATCTCCTCTTGTGAGTTTCCAGAGGATAAACTAAGAGCTAATGTCCATTACACTCTTACATTGTCCACCTGGCTCATGCTACCTCTTCTGAGCTTAACAGCAGACCTATTATCCTCATTTAAAAGATGAGAAAATGAATACTTACAGGATTGGAGACATCTGACTAGAGTTGCAAAGCTAAGCAGGTATCAGAAAGGCATGCAGACCAAGGGATTAGCCAAATTAATTCAGCTGCAGTACCACATGGTATTATACACATCATGAAACAAAGTTGACTAAGAATCATGGGTTGCTTGTCTATGCTTCTTCCTGTTTTAAACGTAATCCTCCATGAGTTGAGTAAGAAAATACCCTGGAGATTAAACAAAATTAGCCAGAGCATTTGTCCTCAGAAGGAAAGGGACTTTACAGGAATAGCATCATTCATTTTCAGAGATGCAAGGAAATCTCAAAAGGCACAGATTATTTCAGCTCCATATTTGGAGACAACATTCCTTTGCAATATGATTGCATACATATAATGCCTTATTGTTTTGATGTACATATATATAATTGGGAGAGAGACTAAATTTTAAAAAGCATATGAGACATTATTTTAATATTTATGTGACAAACTTTCATAGCTTTTCAATATTTTCATTGAGGATATTGTTCCTAAGTATTAAGAAATTTTGACTGTCTCATGTTTCCCATATATAAAAAGGTTATGTTTTTATTTTATATGTGATAATATATTGCCCATAAAATTTTATTGACATTAATCAAATATAATATCCCTTTGTTTTATGGATCTGGCTGTATAGTCTTACCTGAAAAGGTTTGTTTTTCCTTTACTATGTTTTTGGGTCATGCTATCTTAAACAAGATATAACTTTCTAATTCTTTCAAACACAGGCTTTGTCTAAAAATCACTCAGGAACATTTTTTTTTTCCATAGCAGCACTGTACAATTTTTTCTTAGGTACTTTTCAAAAGGATATAAGGGGAAGGAGATGTGGCTCAAGTAGTTGAACTCCCACCTCCCACATGGGAAGTACCAGGTTAGGTTTCCAGTGCCTCCTGAAAAAAACAAAAACAAGCAAGCAAAACAAACAAAAAATGATGTGGCTCTGTGGTTGAGCACTGGCACAAGATCCCAGGTTCAATCCCTGGCCCTAGGTACCTCAAATGAAAGGGGGTGGGTGGTATTTATGTATTCATTTGATCTAGATTGGATGCATTCTGCCATTGTATTTAGAAAGTAGTGGCCTAAGTATATATTAATGACAATTACTTTGTGTACTTTTATTAAGAATCAACTAATGAATTACGCTATTGCCTCAATAGATTATTTTAGTTTTCCAGGCATGCAATAATAATCATGTAAGAAAAAGACAATATTGTCCCTTCCTTTCAAATTTCAAACATTATAATTATTTCATATTTCTAATTTTACTAAAAACAGAATAACACTAAATAACAACTATATTCTGTTTATATTCCTTTTTATTGGAAACATGTTTCATTTTTACCTTTTACCTTAGGCACATTTTGAATAAAGGTAAAGATATTGCAAATTTATTAATCTAATTGGTGAAATATATTAATTGATTATGAAAATCATTTTCACCCCTAGAATGAAACACTTTTTCATAGTTTATCTGTTTTAGGATAGTAGTTAATATTGCTTTTGCATTATCTGTTTCCCTGATATCCAGAAATACAAAGTGTAGTTTCATAGTTTTTTCGTTACTATTTTGTAAATTATAATTTAAATTTATATATGTGTATATTTTTGCATGTATATGTATATATATATTACCGAATAAAAACAGGAGAATTTAACCATAGGTCTCATATTCATACAATCCCTTTAAATAAATCAAGCATATATTTAAAGCAAAAACAAAACAAAACAAAACAAAAAAAACAATACAGAAAAGTTCCAAATGAAAAGAAAAATCCTGCTGTTAGCCTGCAGTCTCTCTCCTCCAAGGACAGATAAAGACTACATGGATGAACATTGAAAACATTATGCTCATTTATAAGTGCCAGATAACATGCTCAGTGATAAAGGGGCACTTACTGTATTATTCCACTCATGCACTAAGCCCAGAATAAGGAAATCCATGGAGACAGAATATGGATTAGTATTTGCCAGGGACTTGGAGGATGGGGTTTAAGGAGTGACTGTTAATGGCCATGGAGTTTCTTTAGGGAGTGGTGAAAATATTCTAAAATGAGATAGTGCTGATGGTTGCACAAATCTCTAAATGTACTAAAACCCATGGAATTGCAAACTTTCAAAGGCTTAATTGTATGGTATATAAATTTTTATCCCAATAAAAGCGTTATATTAAAACAAAAACAAAGTTACCATAATTTGCACATAATTCCAGACTGTTTTCATGCACAGCAACAATAAAAAGCCAGTTTTTGTTTTTTTAATAGTAAAATTTGCTCTATTTTTAAGTGTTTATTTATCTAGCCTCCTACTAATGAACATTTAAGCTTATTTCTATTGCTATCTCTATATTTATCATAAACATTACTGTAAGGAATATGCATATACATATAATGTGGTACACAATCTGGGTTTAATTAAATGATACATTGGTGGGTAGGTTAAAAAATATGAACAATTTGATGTATTTGGAAACATTACCTTATCTAAATATGCTTTCCATTTATATTTATTGATATGACACGAATGTATGTAATAAACTTTGTTGTCATATCCTATATTAATTTCTCATATACTCCATAAGTTTTTATTTTGTTTTATCTTGTGTGCTTCCAAGCTGATGGTCTGGAATAATTTTTCTCAGATTTTAATTTACCTGTTAGGTAAATGTTAACTTTGTTTATATAAACCTTTTTTTTTTTTAAAAGCAGTTTATTTTTTCTGTCAGTATAACATTTTGAAATATTATTATTTTTACTTTAGAAACATTACAGGATTACAGATAATTCATGGAAAAGTACAATGTTCACATATACTCTGCTTTTGTTCATACTTTGTATTTGTGTGGTACTATTTTTTTTAATATTTTAAAAGATGTTTAGATTACATAAATGTTATACAAAAAATTACAGGGCTTCCCATGTTCCCCACCTCTCACACCTCCCATAACATCCCACATAAACATCTTTCATTAGTGTGGCACATCACCTGCAATGGATATACACATCCTGGGGCTTTGCCACTAAGCATGGACCATAGTTCACATTGTAGACCAGACTCTCTCCCACACAGTTCTGCATGGTATATGCTGATGTCAAATGGCCTATATCTGTCATTGTAATGTCATTCAGGATACTTCCCAATTTCTGAAAAAGCCCCTGTATTACAACTGCTTTGCCCTTCCCTGCCCCAAAAGCATCCAGTGGCCACTGGCTTCAACTCACTGTTGTAATTTCTTCATTGTTGGAATCACAATATATCTACAACAGAATATCATTGTGTCCACTCTATTCCATAGTTCTTCCCCCAGTCCTGAGGAGTTTGGGATGGTAATGTGCACTCCACCTCCAAGTGAGAGGGAGCCCATATCCCATGGATATGATGGATGGGATTATCCTGCCTGCAGCTGCAGGCTCTCTCCATTCCCTGGGATGGCTGTTGTCCTTTATCGTCTTCTCACCAGGTGACTTGGGTGAGTCCATTGAGCTGTAGAGTAGGAGATGTAGCTCCACCGAGATTACAGACACAGCAGGCACATGGGAAGTCCAAAGACTCCAGTCTCTGGAAGTACACCTACAAACTCCAGCATCACATATAGGTTTGAATAGAAGGGACTGATGGACTATGTGCAGGGAGGACGTATTTGAGTCCATCCCTGTCACTCTCAGGAGCATAGATTCCATAGTATATCCCACTGATAGGGCATCAAACTCTGGAGCTATCCCCCCCATATAGGACCTGGGTGTCTCCAGAGCCCTCAGGAGCCCCTTTGTGTGGGGTGATATCTACTTTGATGTTCTATGAGATCCTACTGAGGTGTGTGTAAACATTACCTCTGGGATGACCTCCTGATTCTCTTTGAAGTCTCTTAGCCATATGAACTCATTTGTCTTTTCATTTTCCCCTTTTTATTCAAGGTTTTTTTCCAGTCATATTGCCAGTTGGCACTTGGTATTAATCCCTCATTGCTAGGGAGGCTCACCCCGGGGGTCATGTCTCACGTTGGGGGGAAGGTAATGCATTCATATACTGAGTTTGGCTTAGAGAGAGGCCACATTTGAGCAACAAGGAGGCTCTGAGGTGGCAAACCTTAGGCAACTCATAACAGTAGGCTAAGTTTCAAATACAAGAGCAAAGACGCATAAGACTAGTCATTAATAACAAAACTGATAATAGATCTTCTCTATGATCCAGTGATTCCACTGCTGGTTATATACCCAGAAGAATTGAAAGCAAAGACACGTGTCATACAGAAGATCTATTATCAGTTTTCTGGGGAACCACCAAACTGTCCTCCACAGTGGCTGGACCATTCCACAATCCCACCAGCAGTGGATGAGGGTTCCTATTCCTCCACATCCTCTCCAACACTTACAGTGTGCTGTTTTTTTAATAGCTGCCATTCTGACTGGTGTAAGATGGTATCTCATTGTAATTTTGATTTGCATTTCCCTAATAGCTAGCGAAGCTGAGTATTTTTTCATGTGCTTTTTAGCCATTGGTATTTCTTCCTTGGAGAAGTGTCTTTTCAGGTCACTTGCCCATTTTTTAAATGGCTTGTTTGTCTTTTTATTTTCTAGGTGTAAGATTTCTTTATATATGCAGGATATTAGGCTCCTATCAGATATATGATTGCCAAATATTTTCTCACATTGGGTAGGCTGCCTTTTTATTTACTTAATAACATCCTTTGAGGTGCAGAAGGTTTTAATTTTGAGGAGATCCCATTTATCTATTTTTTCTCTTGCTGCTCGTGCTTTGGCTGTGAAGTTCATGAAACCATTTCCTATTACAAGGTCCTGTAGATTTTTCCCTACATTATCTTCCAAGGCCTTTATTGTTTTGGCTCTTATATTTAGATTTTTGACCCATCTTGAGTTGATTTTTATATAAAATGTGAGATGGTATTCCTCTCTCATTTTTATTGGATATGGATATCCAGTTCTCCAAGCACCACTTGTTAAAGCGGCCATTCTATCCCAATTGAGTGGGCTTGGTGGCTATGTCAAATATCAGATGACTGTATATGCAAGGATCTATATCAGAACTCTGTATTCGGTTGCATTGGTCAGTAGGTCTATCCTTGTGCCAATGCCATGCAATTTTGGGCACTGTAGTTTGCAGTATATTTTAAAGTCAGGTAATGTGATACCTCCAGCTTCATTTTTCTTTTTCAATGTGTCTTTGGCAATTCGGGACCTCTTACCTTTCCAAATATATTTTGTAGTTAGTTTTTCCAGTTCCTTAAAAAATACAGTGTTGATTTTTATTGGGATTGCATTAAATCTGTAGATTAGTTTGGGTAGGATAGACATCTTGATTATGTTTTGTCTTCCTATACATGAACAGGGAATATTCTTCCATTTATTTTAGTCTTCTTTGATTTCCTTTAACAGTGTTGTGTAGCTTTTTGTATATAAGTCCTTTACATCTTTAGTTAAATTTATTCCTAGGTATTTGAAACTTTTAGTTGCTATTGTAAATGGTATATTTTTCTTGATTTCTTCCTGAGATTGCTCTTTATTGGTGTACAGAACCACTAGTAATTTTTGAGCATTGATCTTATAGCCTGCGACATTACTGAACTCCTTTATAAGCTCTAGAAGATTTGTTGTATGTTTCTCAGGGCTTTCTACCTATAGGATCATGTTGTCTACAAATAATGAAATTTTTACTTCCTCTTTTCCAATTTGGATGCCTTTTATATATTTTTCTTGCCTCAGTGCTCAAGCAAGTACTTCTAAGACAAAGTTAAATAGGAGTGGTGATAGTGGGCATTCTTGTCTTGTTCCCGATCTCTTGTTCCTGATTATTAACTGCTAATGAATACCAACCAGTAATTATAAAAATAAAAAAATACTAGCACATCTAAATATGGATTCATCTCATCTCTTTATCACCAGTGTTCCTGATTTAGTTATTTCTAAATACACATTATTTTCCCT
>JAQZBX010076755.1:0-14383 GCA_029593785.1 Cabassous unicinctus | reverse complement strand
TATCAGACCCAGAACATTCCCAGCCACTCATTATCAGCCTAGAAGACAGGAGAAAAAGTGAGGGCAGCCCCTGAGGGGGTGGGGTGGGGAGGCTGTTACTTTATCTGAGAGATATATCTTTCATATCTTCCAATACAAGGAAGGGCTAGCTCTTTCTAGGGAAAGGTTTGTCACCTCTGCCCACACTGAGGGTTCTTGGAGATCTGCAAAGCCCAAATCCTCTGATGTCACCATCCTGTGGTCCAAAGTCCCAAGTTTTTCCAACCTGGCTCTGATCTTAGCACAGCAGAGATACTTTGGCTAAGCTTATAAATATCCCTAGAGCTCTGCAAAGCCCAGGTTTAATATATGAGATCTCTAAGCAATATATATGATTACATCACTTACAGATCTGCTACTAATCCTTTATTTCTCTCATGCTATTCTATGAGCCTGACACATACTTCACCTTCCTTATTCTAAGGACCACCTCCTTATTCTTTGGGTTTCAAGTTTAATATCACTTCCTTCTATCACTCCCCAAACTGGCTTATTTGTCTTCATTATGTGTCAAAGCAGCCATGTTTCCTTTACTGTGGAACCTATCATCCTGTATAATAATTGTTTGTTTCGCTTATCTCCCTTACTAGAATACAAGCTCCCAGAGATAAAGGGAGAGAGAGAGAAACCATGCCTGTCTTGTTCACCACAATGTGCTCAATGACTCTTTCATTAGTCACTAAGGGAAATAGGAATAAGTATTCATAAAGACACTAAAAAATATTAAACCTGAGTTATAGCTTGTGGTAGGCTCTAAATCACAAGAAATATGACTTCAAACCAGTCTTCTCTGGTTTCTGTTGACATTGTCAGGGACTAAGACAGAATGAACATAAAAGGGCAACAAGGTCTATTTCTTTCTCTAAAAGGAGATGGGGGAAATGTTTAAAGTCTTAAATCCAGGAAGCAAATTACAAGTTCAAAAGCAATGTATTTGTATTTCAAAGAATCCAAGTCAAAAGAAGAGGAGGAAGCAAAGGAGAAAATACCAAAGAGAATGTGAGGTTTATCTAGTAAATCATTTTGTCTTTACTTTGTCATAAACATTCAGTAAATGAATGATTTTAGCCAGGGGAACATTATTGCTTCCCATTCTCTCAGCTGAGAGTTCCTTTTCCATCAAAATAACCATCAGCAAAGAAATCATAATAGCCAGCATCTAATCTTTTTAGTTAGAATTATGGATCCAATTATGATCATTAGGGACATTACTTATCTAAGCAAAACAGGAAATAGACTGCCCAGGGACATGTGCCTATGATAGGGTAGAGTCTATAGCATGACAATAGAGAAGCCATTAAGAATGCCAGGTTGCTTCCTGATTCACATGTACATCAGAACAGATATTCCCTGCTACTCCAGCCTTGCCTAGACTTTAAAAATGCATTGCTATACTCCCCAATCCCACTCCACATCTGCCTCATTGTAAGGAAAAGAAATGCATTCACAGAACTCTTTTGGGTGGAAGAATTCTAGAAATAAACACAGATTAATAAAGTCCCAAAATTCCTTCCCTCTGCTATCATCTTTAGTTCTCCCTCTCTCTACCCCAAGCCTTCCCAGCAATGCTTACCTGCCTGCTTATCTGGAAGTCAGACATCTCCTAGGAAACTTCCCTAGAAGCCGTATGCACAGCAGCCTTAGGCATAAGTGAAATGGATGGTCATCTACATGGTGAAGAACCCAGAGAAGAACCTCTGGCCTCCTGAAACTCTCTCACTGGCATTTTTATTGAGGCTAAAAAGCCTATTTTCAATTTTTACTTCTAAAGGCGGAAGTTGTTATCAGAAGCCAAGGTCTTAGGATGACAACAGGACCCATCTGTGGGCATTTTCCTTTACTACCAAACAAACTCCGCTAACTCCCTCTCTTGGATATGATGTTCTCTTGGCTTCAGATAAGGGACAGAGCTTATCTGGACCATGGAATTAGGGGGAGGAAGTCATTTCTACCAACCTGCAGTTTTCTCCATCAGCCTCGCTTGGACAGCATGGCTGCTGTCAGAAGACACTGGATTCTCCAGGTTCTTGGCTATGTCACATAAGAATTTAAGAGCATGCCAGTTTAATTAGGCCAGTAAAAAGAGTTTATTGAGAAACGAGAGAAAAGAGAAAAGTACACACTGAGACATGGACGCAGGCTACCTCCATGCAAAGAGGTGTGCTTGGGGAGGTGGGGGGAATTGCCTTTATTAAAACCATTCTTCTCTCCTCCTCTTTCCTAATGTTGGGGAGGAGCCCCAGCTGTTTGTTGTTCTAATTGGTTGTCTTATGATCCCCACCTGTTAGCTCCCAGGGGACCAATGATGAGGCCTTTTGTTTGGAGTTATCCGGGGCTTCCTCTTGACCCTGGAAGGTCTCTGGGTCTTGGGTCTCAGGGTCTTTCTGGCTTTGTTCTTAGTAGCCGCCTTCCTTCAGGTGGTTTCCAGGCGGGGTTTCACGGCCACATTCTCTGCCTGGTCCCAGCTGTGACCCATCTTTCCCTCTTTCCATACTAACCTGCCTCAGGGCTTCCTGCCTGGGAGGTAAGTATCACTATATCCTTTACATGGAGTCAGTAAGAAACCAATGCAGAAATGCTCCCTATCATTAAATGCCTCAAACACACCCCTGAGAGGTGCATTTTGAATCCAGCTAGTAGGTTCCAGCTACTTTACCCAGGATGCTCATGCTCCCACTTTCCTTATAGCCAGCTTCTTCCCATCCTTCAGATCTTAGCTTAACTTTTTATCTTGGGGGACGGATGTGGCTCAAATGGTTGGGCCTCCATCTCCTATATGGAGGGACCTGAGTTTGATCCCCGGGATCTCCTGGTAAAAAAAAAAAAAAAAAACTTTTTATCTTTTCAAAGAAGCGTGCCCGGTCTACACAATCCCAAATGGGTCATTTTGATTTATTTTCTTTTAAAGCACCCTATTCTTTTCTTTCATCACACTTATCACAGTTTGTAAGTATATGCTCAAATTTCTGTTTGCTATATTCTGTTTTTCATATTAAACTGTAAACTTCATGAGGGCAGAGATCAATGCTCTCCTCAGCACCTAGCAGAACAGAGGTGTACATAATAGGTACTAAATTACTTTGTCTAAATGAATGAGGATTGGACTTGCAGTTCTAATCCAAATTGCATAATTTCACCACTGGTGTGTACTGCCTCCCTGTAAATGTAAGGAGCGTAAGTTTCATCTGGAGCCTCTCATTCAATGTAGAACTTAAAATAATTTAAGATTTCTTCCATTGGAGCTGAACAGAACTGAACAAAATCCATGCTTCTCTCGAGCCCTCAAGGGCAGGCTGCTCATCCTTTCCTGTTTCCCAATCCAGGCAGGGGCCAGCCGTGGCTACCGCCCCCTCCTTGGGGACGTTCTCCAAGCCTTTCCACTGCCACTTCATAACCTCCCAACACCACCTGATAATTTTTTAACATCTGTATTTATTCCTATTATCCTAGAAGTAGACATAAAATTTCCAGAGCAGAGGTGTTGAGTTATTATTACTTAAAGTAATAACCATATTGATTTCCTTTTGCCTCAATTCTTCCCCTTTCTGGAGTGATGCAATGAAAGCCAGATGTCACCCTACATGTACTATAGGCAAGGAATACAAAAAATATGAATCTGGGAACTCATATAGGAGAAAGAAAGCTGTCATCCCTCCCCTCCTATCAAAGGGAGAAAAACATTTTCTTCCTAACATAAGCAAATTCTCCTTGACAAGAGAGGGTAAGGATCCTGACTTCTTATCCTTCAAAATGTAAATACTTGTCTCCAGGAGGAAGACAGGCTTCTCCAAGTTTACAACCCTTGGAATGTCTCCACAGTCACCAGTTTCACTCCTCAAGCTGAAAAGTAAACACTTCCAGGGAGGTAAGCTTCTCCAAAAGGTGTCTCACAATCCAATTGCCCTTTTAAATACTAAAGCTTGTCCTTTGACCCAAGTCGCAGGTTTCTTTGCTCAGAAAGCCCAAAATATGCAACATAAAAATATTTTCTCTTCATCCCCATACCACTCCCTTGTCCTCCTCAAACTGTCAATTTTCTGCTCACTTTCCCACTTTCATTAGCAACTTCAGAAATTGGTTCTTGAGTCTCCTCTGACTTCTGCCTCACCCTGGAGAATTCTAAAACCCATGTGGACAGATGATGGTGAAGTAGGGAAGCTTAATATTCAAACAAAATTGAGGTAACTACCATAAAGAGTATATCAATCAAGGTCAAATCCAGGAAACAGAGGCCACTCTAATGCATTACAAGTATGGATGGTTTAATACAGGAATTAGAGTCTGTTGGAAGGGTTGGGGGAGTGAAAGTCAGGGAATCCATTGATGAAAATCTCATCCTATAGCACGACTGGAATGTCTTATAAGAAGCTCACTCAGAAAAGTTGCTTCAAACTTCAAAGCTTCCATCTATTCTCACATTTGCTTGACAGAAAAAGTGCTTCTTCTCTTCTGCTTTCCAGTATCCTCTCTCTGGCAAATTCCTACAGGGAAGAGGATTCTGTGAAA
Organism: Cabassous unicinctus; assembly: GCA_029593785.1. Taxonomy (NCBI): domain Eukaryota; kingdom Metazoa; phylum Chordata; class Mammalia; order Cingulata; family Chlamyphoridae; genus Cabassous; species Cabassous unicinctus. The sequence continues at coordinate 9,838 of JAQZBX010076755.1, read as the reverse complement.
CTCAGCTTCTGTGCCATGCAAGAGACCAGGTAAGGAGGGGGCGTTTATTCCAAGTTGACAACAAACAATGCAACACAAAGGGTAGAGTCATTCTCCAATTTTAAAGCATTATGATAAAAAACACCTTCTCTCACAACTTTTGCTTTTCTTTAGATCAAGAGACGGCCTCCTAAACCGTTTCCTGGAGGGAATTGCTTTCATTACATGTTTGGTAATTTCAATTAGGAGGTCCTCAACTTTCTTTAGACAATACAAACATTCAGAGATGATGATACCCCTAAACCATTTTTTAAATACTAAACTAAAATGTTGAATGTTAATTTATAAATAGCATATGGCAACTGCTTGAATATTTGCATAAGTAGTTTCATTGCTACAATTTCAGGAAGCCCATCCTGGACCTTTTTCACTGAGGGAGAGTTTTCTCTATAATCATGAAATTCAAATCATGAATATCAAATGTCTTTTGATGTTTTAGGTTTTCATGATTGAAAAATTGTATGCTTTTTCTGCTACATTAAATAAAAATGAAAAGTAAAATGGTTGAATGAATGGTGGCATCAAATTTCTTTTAACTCAGCATGGACTCACAGAAACCCAGAAACATGAAAGTTCATCAATTATAAAAGGGACTAAACACTATAATGTGAAACTGAAAAAGTCAAACTAACTTGAAATTAACCTTTTAGATCTTATGAAACAGAAACTCACATATATGGTCTACTCTAAAAACTTTATATTAACTACATGAAATGGTTTAAAAATTAAACTATAAAAATAGACCATAGAAACAATTGACAGTCTGCCTTGCTGTGGTACAACACTTGTTGAACAATGGATGAGTAAAACGCTAAGAAAGCAATTAAGAATGTTCCCTAGAGGCAAGAGATGGAAAATACAAGTATAAAAGTTTCATGGAATACAAAAATAGACCAGTAAGCAATTACCAGATGACCTGACATAGTTGGAAAACTGAGGTAAAAGAGATAATATGATCCTGCAAGGAGCCCTCTGATTTCTCACTCATGATATACAGTTGGCCACAGAAAGGAACTTAAGAAGGAATTACACCTATACGAAGCCTACAGTCCAAACAGACTGTCTTGAGTTCTCACTGCCCCCAAACAAGCCATGACCACCCTCGTCTCTGAACAAAAAATGGAACTCTTTCCTGCATTTCTCTACCTCTCTCTGGTCCTCCTGTGAAGGATTCTCCTCAGAGTGCTCCTAATCTTCTACATTTCCGAAGCACCCAGCAGACACATCATTCTATTCAACAAGTACTTGTTGGCTACCCACATACACCAGACCCTGTGTTAAGCAGGAGGTACAAGTCAAATAAGACACAGTCTTATTTCACAGAGTGGAAGAGAATAGCAAACCCAAATTATTGCCTGCCCAGAATCCTGCCCTTCTTCTGGGAACAATAACTCCCAGCAACTTGTGATAATGTCCCTTGCCCTGCTCTACCACATGGCTCAGATGGGCACTGCCATGGTCTACTTGATAACACAGCCCCTAGGCAGAGTTGGTTAGTCCAGAGGTGGGCACCTGACCCAAACCAAACCAGAGACGTTGCCTTTGACTTTTCTGAGAATAGAAATTGAAAAGTGTAAAACTCTTGAGCTACCAGTAGTCATGTTTACTAACATATGCAAGAAACTGTGAGAGAAAATAAAAGTAAAAGCAGTAATATTGGGAAAAAATAGGCAAAGAGAGGGAGTCCATGCTCTTATGGAACCTCAGTATTTTTAGATGGCTGGAGTGTGTGTGCGCATGCAGGAGTGTGTAGAAGAATGGAAAAATAAAAATAGGGCATGAAAGTCCTCATAAGCTACACTAAGGAGTTGCTTTATACTGATTGAAGGTGGAGGATTTCATTGAAAGATTTTAATCAGAACTTTCACATGTCTTCAGTTAATCAAACCCAAACTCTCCAAGACTTGAGTCTTGAAACAAAATCTCCTAAGGCTAACCAAGTGGTTCCCCATCCCTACACCCCAGGTACAGGGATCCCCTTTACAGTCTGACTCAAAAGTAGATGCAAACTCTTTTCCTTACACTCTAAGCAAAGCAAGTTAGACGGAAACTTTTGAAGATAACTCATTTTATTCTAAGAGAGAATAAAAGGGAATTCAACATGAAGAATAGAAAGAGAAGAATCATGGTTAGCCAGGCTTGTCACTTACAGGTTTCAAATACTTCCCTAGGAGGTTTGTTCCTGAGTCTCAAAGGTTATGTTTTATTTCACAAGCCATGTGAAATACTTGTGCTAGAGACCCAAAGAAATGTCGTAACTACCTTCCAGCTCCAGTTATGGCTTTAGGAAAAGAATAAAGACCTACTATTCCTCCTAGACTCTCAACACCTTCATACACAAGAATAAGCAAGCCAGATTTCAACTATGCTGCCCATTGAAGCACGTCATCTTTGTTTTTTATTTGACAGTTACATATCTTCCTTGTGTGATTGACGTTACTAAGACACTAGCTGAGAAAGGGCTGGAGGAAGGAGCAGGTGAACTCTGGGGATTAGCAGGTCTGTGGTTAAACCTACAATGGTGGGAATGTTCTTTTGGCAAATATGGCAGGGGAGGGTTACTGGTGCAGTGCATCAGGGGTGGGGAGATATGTAGGATAGGGCACACCTGGGGCATGCCTCTATGGAGTATATAAGTGTTCATCTTGTCACAGCGTGTTATCTCAGTGGGTGGAGACCCACACAACAAACAAGAAAATATTAAAGTCCCATTCTGGAGAGTCCTGCTATGTTCTCAATTAGAGGGGCAAGAATCTCTCAAGAACATAAGCAGTGCCCAATAAAAGAAAACAGACCAACATGTCAAGCCCTCAATATTATTGCATGTAACTATGATCCTTATTCTTCAAAAACTGAAACTTAGTGGTTACCACAGGTTCTGAGGGGAGGAGGAGGGAAGAATAGAATAGAGGGAACACGGGGCATATTTAGGATTTTGGAATTGTTATGCGTGATCGTGCAATGACGGATACAGGCCATTTTAAATTTTGTCAAAATCTTTAAAAGTATACGGTGCAAAATGTAAACCATAATTTAAACCACTGACCACGGTTAGTAGTAATGCTTCAATATTTGTACATTACTTGTAACAAATGTACCATACACATTTAAAATGTTATTAATAGGGGAGCTTGGTAGAGGGGGAGGGGGTTGAGTATATGGGAATCACCTATATTTGTTATGTGACTTTTCTGTAACCTAAAGCTCCTTTGAATTTAAAGTGAAAAAAATAAGACACTGGGGGAACATAAGGAAGAAATTGTCACTATACATAAAAGATAACAGATCTCACGGTGATGAAAGACACAATGAAAAAATTTATCTTATTTTTTATTATTTTATTTTATTATTATTATTGTTTTTGTTTTTGTTTTTTGTTTTTTGGCTTTGTTTTGGGGGAGGTTTTGGATCACAGAAGGGTCACAACTGTGGCAGGGGAGGATTACTGGTATGGGTTGTTGATGAAGGGAGATGAAAAAGAGAAATGATTCCCAAGTTTCTGGTTTAAAAAGCTAGATGTATAATGGATCTATTAGCCAAAAGAAGAGAAATTAGATACAAGCAGATTTAGAGTAGAAAATGATGAGTTCAATTTTGGACATGTTTCATTCAAAGCACTGGAAAAACGTGTAAGTGAAGATGTGCAGTAGGTAGCTGGGATATGAGTCAGGAATTAGGACTGCATGAGAACTAGAAATAAAGCCAATCCAATAAGAACACAAATGTTATCCAACAAAGTTAGATTTATTCAATTTGTTGCAACAAGGGAGAAAACACACCATGAGAAATCTTGGGACGTTTGGTTAAAAGGGAGTAGGAAGGGGTTTTTTGCAGGGTTGGAACTTTTTCTTAATGATTTTTGTAAGGGAACTAGGGAAATGGGGATTTGTTTTGGATTGGAAGCTGTCATGAAATGGGAGCAGCACTGACTATCTCAGCAGTCTTTGTTCAGAGATTTTGTGGAGAAGGTCTTAGAAGCCATTGGTAAGGAAGCAGTAATCACTGAAATGAAAGGGGTTATTACAGCAATTTACAGCTGTAGTGTGACCTTGGGAGAAGTAACATTTTCTGCTGATTTTAAAGTTAGCTCTCAATCTGTGTCATTACCATAGTCTGATTATTAGCCAGATTCATATTTACTTTTTCTCCTGGGCATATATTTACTTTTCTAGTCCTGGGCTGATTTTTACTGTCTCCATTTGATTCCGTCATCAGCTTATAGTTGGTAAACATGTGGAAGTAGGCTAGCTGTCCAGTAATGGTACTAAGAGTAGGGGCCTTCTGCCCACATTCATCTCAATCAGCCCCAGTCTCTGATTAGCAACTGACAGTTTTCTTAAGCATATGTAAAATGTTCTGCAAACACAGCTTTAATCCACCTTCCACCCTCCTTCTACAAGATCAGGAAACCACTCCTCTATAGAAATACTGGGGCTGAAAAGAAATGAAGATTTAAAAAAAGAGAAACTGGAAATACCAACACTAAAGAGATGGGTGGAGAAGCGGAAGCCAAAAATACATGGTGTTGTGAAACAAAAGAAGAGTAATTTGAGAGAGAGGGAGCCTAAGAGAACAAGATGCGGCAAAAATTAAAAACAAGAAAATGTCCACTGAATTGGTCATTTAGGAAATCACTTGAATGGCAGCGACTAAAGCTAGGTTTCTGTGGAGAGTGAGGAAGAGGAGAGTGCAAAATGTAGAACTCACTCTAGAGTGCAATGCTCTGATGTGGAGGAGGAGAACGAGTAGCTAGCAGTGCACAGGAGGTCAGGGAAAAGTTTTTTGTTTGTATTTCTAGATGAAGTTGAACATTTCCATATGTTCAGTGGAAAATAGCAAACAGAGGAGAGACTGACAGTTCAGAGGAGGTGGGATAATGAATGATGCAAGTTCTGGAGGAAATGGGAGGAGGTAGAATAATCAGATCACAGGTGGAAGGTACACCTTTGCTCAGACCAAAGGGAAGGAGGTAAGATGGAGGCGGCTGCGGTCGTGGGTAGGCTGGAATGCAGAAACTTGAATGGGTTTCCATCCGCTGGCCTGTATTTTTTCTGATATGGAACAGTGGGGAGCTTAGGTTTGAATCAATGACTCAGGGAAATGAGAATACCAATGATAGTTTACATGTCTTATACTGATAAGAATAGATACTATACAGTTAATTTTATATTGTCACAATCTTTATCTACTACCAAGTTCTCCCCAAAAAATATTTATAAATGTGTTTTCTTTGTAGAAAACATGCTATTCAAAAATAATTATTAAATTCACTTATGTTTTTATATGTGTACATGGGGGGCATTTGGGAAAAAAACAAAAACAAATCTGGTTAGCTATGGTTACTCTGGAGAGTGAAATTTATAAGATATTCTTACATTTTATTTTACACATTTTAGTTTTGTTTGAATTTCTTCTTATAACAGGTATTAATTATTCTCTATAACCTTAAAATGTATACATAGTTCTAATTTGAAAGAAAAAGAACAGCTTTTTCAGTGTCTGGTACTCCACTGAAAGTTAAATGCCTTTATGATTTTACAACTCAGAGCTGAAGGTTCCTTCTCCATCCCAGATCTGAAGATGTCCTCAGAAATGAAGAATCTGTGTCCATTTTGAATTATATTCAGCTGTGACAGAGTCCCAACAAATATTCTGAGATGTGAAAAAAAAAAGTAAAGAGGAAAGCATTCCCCAGCTTGTATAGGTGTCTCAGCCGCCTATCTTTCTTTTCCACCATCCTTAGCACATATTATCTAACCTCAAGGTCCCATCATGGTTGCAAAATGGCTGCCCCCGCTCCAGCTACCACAACTCTGTTCCAGACAGGAAGGAAGAAAGGCAAAAGGTGCTTGCACATTGAGCTCCCTTTTAAAGGTGCTTTCCACAAAGCCCCACCCAGCAACTTCCACTTGTATCTATTGACCAGAATTAGTCACATATCCACCCCTATCTGCAAAGGAGGCTGGGTCATGCAGTTTTCAGCTGATACATTGCCACCCCCATCATAGACAAGGTTCTATAAGCAAGGACAAAGAGGAGACCCATATTTTGTAGATACTCAGCAGTCTCTACGACAGTTATCCAAACCTTGATATGAAGAATCTTTGAGTAAATTTTATGTAAATTATTTGGCTTGCCCTATAATTGAATAGGTATTTCCCACAGATGCTTTGGGTTGTATAGCCTTAGTAACCCCCTCCCCAGATGATGCTTTCAGGCTTGAAGTACACCAGAAGATGACAAATCACCAGCCCCTGACACAGGCAGTTTCTTTTGTAGCACTAGGCTACCTCCAACCCCTCACAGGCAGGAGCCACCCTCTGGCTCAAGTGTGCCTTTACTCAGCTTCCTGTCTCTTCCCCAAAGCTGCACTGTGAAAACTTCTGCTCCTGCTTTGCCACCTGATTTACCTCCTTTTCTTTTCCCAATTTCCAGGATATCGTTTTAAAATTATCTCTATCAGGAGTAACTGGAAATTCATATGAATGTTGACTGCAGCTTATATAGAATGAAAAAGGAAAGTCTCACAGGTTCAGGACAACTTTATGAAAATATCCACATGTATTAGTCAGCCAAAGGGGTGCTGATGCAAAATACCAGAAATCTGTTGGCTTTTATAAATGATATTTATTTGGGTTAGAAGCTTACAGTTACCAAGCCAAAAAGCGTAGGTTACTTCCCTCACCAAAGTCTGTTGCCACGTGTTGGAGCAAGATGGCTGCCAATGCTCAGCCTTGCTCTTCCTTTTAAGGCCCCATGGTCAGATTCTCTAAGCTTTGTCTCTCTCCCCGGCACTCGATTCTCCAGGCTCAGCCACTTTGTTCTCTCCACAAGGCCAGCTGTGAACTGTCAGGTGAACAGTTCATCCATTTTCCCAGGGCCTTCTGTCCTTCCTCAGGACCAAGCTCCTCTGTGTGCTTACTTCCTAGGGCTCCAGTTCAAAAACTCCAAACTCTCTTCTCTGCCATGCAGTTTCTCTGTGAGGGGGCAGAGACTCAACGTCCTACTGACATGGCCCAATCAAAGCCTTAATCATTATTTAATCAAGTAAAAGCGAAATCTCTGAATCCAATATAATCTAATATGCCCAGAGGAAAAGACCAGTTCGCAAACATAATCCAATATCTATTTTCGGAATTCATAAATAATGCCAACTGCTACACCACATATACAAATATTTCAAAAGGGGTATATTATAAATGTGCAAGATAGAGATTAAAACACAGATGGAGACAAAGTACAGAAAGGACTAGAGAGAAAGAAAAAACATAGATATAGAATCTGTCTACCTCCAAACATTCCTGAAAGATCCTTATGTGCCACATTTAATTTAGGAAGACATGGAAGGAAAATGTAGAAGCAAGATGCTCTCAAAGATTTTTTTTGTTGTTGTTGTTAGAATGTTGGTTTCTTAGCAATGATCATGCCACTTGTCTATTCCATCAAAAGCTTTCAGTTCTGGTAGAAATCTGACAAATTCCAAGTGATGATCTTTTATGACAGAAAAAATATATGTTGAAATACTGATGCAGAAACTGGACAGAATACATAGCAGCAAAAGTAAAACCAACCCTTTCCACTAGGCAAGCTACAGCATAGAAGAGAAGAATTCACAGGAGAAAAAGGGGAACTGTAGCATCTCATTTAACTCTCAAAATCACCATGGGCATCCCTTTTATGTATGGAGAAACTGAGCCTCAAAGAGGTTAAATAATTTACCCAAGTTCACAAAGAATCTATTGGACCTTCAAGCTCTTTCTTCTCACCAACCACACTGGTCAAAAGCTTAAAATAAGGACTAATATGGCTTTCCTTGATTTAGGCATTTGCTCTGTACCAGGAAACTTTTGTATTAAATGAAAATTTGAATAGCAAAGCCTATCTTTGGCATTATCTTATATTAGAAAATTGATGCTGCATTTGATGCTAAACCATGATTTTTTAAAACATAGCTTTTTTTAAAAAGTGAAATATGAAATTGTCCCTGAGACAAAATTTGTGTTTCTCCTCTCCTATACACAAAATTTTCAAATCACTTAAAGTAAGGCTAAAAAGTTTTATCATGAAATAATATTACTTCAGGTACCATTTCAAAGAACATTAATTGGAACGGGTTTGAGATGAATGTTTTAAAATGCTGCAGAAAGAGAGAATGACAGGTACAGACACGCCTCCTCACAGGCTCTTTGACAAAGCACTTTCGGGACTCACACAGCAAACCGTAAACCGCCCAAGTTCAGCTACACTGGGACTCACTGTGCGCATGCTCGTGTCTCCCTACGCTCCAGACTGGCTCTCCGTGGGATTTAGGACCTGCTCTTTTATCCCGCGTTCAGAGCACCTTCTGGAGCTTTCACCATCACCCTTAAATCAGCCTCCCATTAGGCGGCCTCTCCGCTTTTAATACTGTCTCTCCGTTAGGGAGCACTGCTAGGGTCGGTGTGACCTTTGTGTGCAGTGGCAACCCCCATCCCCACGCAGTCTCACTCAGTCCCTTCACTGGCGTCTGAAGTCTCTCAGGGCCGGGAATCATGGAGCTGCCCTAACACAAAGATGGGATTTCTCCTCTCTCCTGACCAAGATTTTCTGTTTTGGATCACAGTGAGAAGGCTCTTCCGTGCGAAAGGAGGTCAGAGTGATTGACTTAAAGTAAGGGAGCGGGAGAGGATAGGAAATGAAGACACCAGGGACCAGATCATTTAAGACCTTGTAGATTGTGGCAAGAAATCAAGAGTTCTTGTGTTTTGGACGTGAGAAGTTTGGGATGACGGTTCTTTTACTAACAGTATTCAGCTTTGTGTCTTCTTCACCTTAGATATGTAATATGTAAATAGGGGATAAGTAAACCTAAGTTGTGGATATGAGAAATAGTATACATAACATGCCATATATTCTACTTGGGACAAAATTAATGGTTTAGGTAGTAATTTATGTTTGGATTTTATCACATTTGTGCTTCATAAAACAAAAGGACTATAGAAAGTAACTAATTATTAACAGTTCCTTTTGCTTCTTGTTTTTAATTAAAACATTATTTTCTAATGGAAAAAAAGAAACAAAAAAACGATTTTCTGTCTCCCAACTTTTGATTTCACAATCTTCCCTGGTATTACAATAGCCTCTGAGGTGATGGCAGGGTAACAAAGATCCAATGAAGAGCGCATTTATTTCTAAAATAAAAATTCAGTAAGGAAGCCCAGGACTGATATGATGGCTCCCTAATGGGTAATGGGGCCAGTATAGACAATAATAATAAAAGTGATAATGAGTAACAGATAGTAGCATATACTATGTGCCAAGCACTGTTCGAAGAGCTTTACTTACATATTTTATCTCAGTTACTTCTCTCAGCCTTCCTCGGAGATACGTATTATTATTACCTCCATTTTACCAATGTGGAAACTGAAGCACGGAAAGGTTAAGGAACTTAACAGCAAGGGAGTTAGGGGAGTCAGAATTCAAACCCACCTGCGTTATATTGTTTCTATAGTGAATTTTTCCCCCTAAATTAAGATCTCTATAGAGGTCAAATTTTATTCCCTTAACACACTCAAAATAAAAGATTAAAAAATATTGCACAAGAAAACCTATATTCAACAATTGTATATATAGTCTGCCATATTTGCTTTTATGGTTTTATATATATAGGTATAGATATACATGTCAGTACACATAGTTATTAATTTTGCTGAACCTTTTGCATATACCATGACACTTTATCATCACGACTAAATACTTAAACCTGGATCTCCTAAAGAAAGAACATTCTCCTACATAACCACAACACCATGATTACACC
>JAQZBX010076754.1:0-14365 GCA_029593785.1 Cabassous unicinctus | reverse complement strand
GGCTCTTCTGCCCCTTTTATTTGAACCTATAATTAGCACTATACTAGTTAAGTATATGTACCAGAGACTTAAGTCTTCGGTCTGTTCATATGCTGGTTGAGCCCTGAATCTCAGTAGTGTTGCAATACCTACTCTCCAGTTCATTAGACTTGCCCAGGACAACTAACAAAATGATGATGGACAACGCCCATCCGAAAAAACAGAGAGTATCTACAACTGCAAACAAGACAGTTCCACCCATCTGCCCCATGGGATCTAAGCCCCCTTTCAATCAGAAACAGAGTAGGCATCATCATCCTAAAAATCCTCAAGATTGAGGAATGAACAAACATAAGGGGGGAATGCAACTATGGACTAAAGTATATTTATCATTATTCTAGCAATGGAAGATCTTGTAACATTGCCATAAAGGCAGTGGTCACCAGAGATTCTGAGGGGAGGGAGAGGGGTGAATAGGTGTAACATGGGGGCATTTTAGGGACATTAGAATTGTTCTGAATGACATTGCAATGATGGATACAGGCCATTATACATTTTATCAAAACCTATAAAAATATGTGGTGCCAAATATAAACGATAATGTAAACTATTGACCATGGTTAGTAGCAATGCTTCAATACGTGTTCATCAATTGTAACAAATGCACCACACTAATGAAAGATGTTGTTAATGAGGAAAAGTATGGGGATGGGGTATATGGGAATCCCACTATATTTTCGAAATATTACTTATGGAATCTAAAGCTTCTTTAGTGCATAAAGGTGTGTGTTTTGGAGAGAGGTATTAAACCTGGAGCTTTCTAATAAAGAGAGTGTAGAGGGAAAATTGGACCAAATATAGAACTCTGAGACACATTTAGCAGGGAGGAGAAGAGACCAGGAAAGTGGGATTTGGGAAGGAGAAGGGGAAGGAGAAGAATGCAGCATTAGAAATCCAAGGGATGAGAGTTTCATGGTGGAAGTTGACAGTCAACAGTGACAAATGCTACTTAAATTTGAGGATAAGCAAATACGAGGCCATTGAAGTTGACAATTGATGTCTTTCAGAGGATGCCATTCTAAGAACACTGTAGGGCAGAAGTTGGGGTGGAGGCGAGAATGGGAGGTGAGTAAGTGGAGGTTCCTGAAGGATGAAGAGGATTATTTTAAGAAGTTTGAGGTGGAGAGAATGTGAGGGAGAATTTAAAGCTACACAACTGTTTCCGCTTCCAGAAAAGTGAAAAAGGGGACTGAAAATTACTTGGTTAAAATGTACCATGACCTCAAGTAAACTAGATCATTTAAGAAGAGATTTATTTAAAAAGAAGTTGAAGAGTTTGGCACCTAAAGCAGCATTGTTAAGTAAATTCCATACAATGTGCTAATTGATGAGCTCCAAGTGTGATATTTTCAAGAGCACAGATGACTCATTTCCTTCGTGATAAAATTTTCTGACTTAACTAACAAGATAACTTGATAGATTTTGCCCCAAACTTTACCAAAAAATGTTAAAAGCCAAATCCCAAAACAACCCACATATAATCAAAACGGAAAGTTCCTTTGCAATACACATGTTGAGGATGAAAGAGGGGTGAGATTCTGAACAGCATATGTCACTGTTATTGCACACGATCGTAACCATAATCATGGAAATCAGGATAAAATTTAGAATAAATTTCTATGGATTAATTTTTGCCCATTTTTGGAGTATTTTTTTTCCATTTTTACACATAAAAGGTACTAGCATATTCAACTGACAGCTATAAAATGTTTGATAAATAATATTTAGTAAAATAATATTTTAAAAATCCCTATAGCAAAGAATCCCCATATAGCAAAGAATAATTCTGTAGTAGGAACAATAGTCAAATAGTGGAATAAATCTGACTGCCGTGAATTGCTTCCTTTCAAGCAATGAAACCCATACACAATGCTTCATCATTCCTCTTAGGCTATCACCTCCTGGGCCATTCCAAGCAAGACAGAAGCTATGAGAAGAATTTGGAAAAATTCATGGGACAAAAGAATTTTTAAAGACATACACGTAAGTCAACATTTAAGAGTGTGTCCAAGAGGCCACTGAGTTAATTGCATGGTTGTTTTCTTTGAGCTAAACATAAAGCTCATCAGATAATTCAAGCAGCAGATAATCCAATGGGCATGTGGTTTTAAAGTAAAATGGCAAAAGAAATCTAATAGCCACAAGACTCTTCCAGACAACCTTTCACAGGTAGTGTCGATCATCTTTTTGTTATAGAGGGAAATCACAACATATATTTAGACGTACAAGGTCAGGCTACTAGTGAAAACCCACTCTAACCTTATTTTTCCTCTCTCGGCATGATATTGCTGAATTCTAGGTTAAGGAACCCTTTTCACTCTTTGTAGAGGAGCAATTAATTTGTTACTGTCTGGAATTTTGCTCCACCACCTGGAGATTTCATTTCGGAATAGATTTGAGTAGTGGTTTTCACATGGGTGAGTTTGATTTTACTGCCCAGGGGATACTTGGCAATATCTGGAGACATTCTTGGTTGTGACAACTGGAGGAGGGGTGCTCCTGGCATCTAGTCAGGTGAGGCCACTGATGTTACTAAACATCCTATCATGCACAGGGCAGCTCTCCAAAATAAAGAACTACCCAGCCAAAATGTCAATAGTGCTAACGTTTAAAACACAGTTTAGAAGAATTTTAAAAAGGAGTATGGCTGCAATCTCAATACTTCTAGCATTCTCTAGTATGAAGTCGGTGATATTTTTCTTTTTCCTATTTATTGAAACACATTTTACATTTTCTTAGATTCAAAGGTGGAGCTGCTTGAGAGTGGCATAGTGTTAGGACATTTTTGCAATCTTTCATTTCATCGTCTTCCTTTAAGGAGGCCCAACCTACTGCAGATATGATCACAGCCTCTCTCTTTTCCTTAATCTGCCCCCTTTTTCCCCTTCCCCCAGAAGGGTGGTGGACAAGGTCAGAGTGCAAGAGTGGAAGGAGAGAGATAGAAAAGACAGACCATTAATCTAATCCTGCCACAGTGCCCTCTCAGCACTTACGTCCTGATTAGCTTGCATGCTGGGCTCAAAGGCATGAGTCCTGTAAATTATTGAATGCAGCTGTATTTACATCTATGCCTTTAAAACAAGAGAACACACAGAGACAAGTGACAAAATAATGGAATCAAACAGAAAAGCTTAAGCATTGCACAGATAAGACAGCATATCTTGTCAACAGATCACAATTTAACACACAAAAACTCTGAGAGGGTAAAAGGTATAGTAGCCTGATATTTTAACACCTTCATTTATTATATATCTAAAACACTTTCATTATATGTCATTCATATAGCTCATATACAAAGCCACATATATGAGCTATCTTCACATAAGCCTTTTATATTGCCACCCTTGTCATCCAAGAGCAGAGAATGGATTGAATTGATTTTCTTTTTAGAAAAGCAAAACAAATCCCAAAATTTGTGGTCACTTAAAAAATTTCTGTCTCAATAAGATAATAGAAAGTACACGAGTGCCAAGGGGCTTTCCAACGAGAAGACTGTCATCACTGTATTTAGAAAGGCAATCAATTACTACGTGGCTAAGCATAAAATATCATATTTCATCAATTCTAAGATGCACATTTTAGCAAACATTTTGATATTTAAGAAATTAGTTTTCATCTTATAACTGATGTGATAAGAAAGCACTGTGACATAGTTAATTGGTTTTCTCCCTCATGGTGGCAAAGAAACATTGGTGTATCCTACAGTTGATGGCATTTTAAATTCAATGAAATAAAGTAAATGCTTTCAAAATGTCTTAGAGTCACTTGAATCAGACAGGTCATCTCCAATTGCCCCTCTCTTTAAGCTTGAAAGATACATTTTTAAAAAATTTGCTTCCTGTTCAATTTCTATTTTTGCCTATTTATATATTCCATTTGCCAGTCTGTGAAAATAAAGATTAATTCTGTTTGTAGCTTTTTGTTCTTGAGAATTTTCCTTTTCCTTTTGCATTATTGTGAAATTGCTAATGAGGACTGAAAACTAATTAGAACTGAGATATATTTATTATTTCAATAAATAAATTATTAGGCAGGAAATAGAAGAGCCTTGGAAGAAGATGGTATATATACTTTATCTTTGGCTTTAACTGGCTCTATAAGTTCTAATTATATAAAATAATATGTAGCTCAATTCTCCTATAACTTAAATAGCATATAAATTCAAATAAAAGGGTTGTGCGGGGTTAAATTACCATCCTAGAACTTGGAAATTATATTTCCCCTATGAAATTACATAAATTTGAATTGGATGAGACTACCAATATGGTATAAGTAACAATAAGCTAGGATATCAAAAGGCCTGGATTTGACAACGATTTATTTAGTTACTTCTCAGGGGTTTAATTCCTGATCCATATAAGTAATGGATTGGCTTACATGATGCAAATAGACCTCCGACTCTAGGTGTAATGGTTAATTTGTCAACTTTGCTAGGTTTTGGTGTCTGGTTGTTTGGTCAAGCAAGCACTGGCCTGGTTGTTACTGTGAGGTTATTTTGTGAATTTAAATCATTAGTCATTTAATTTCATCTATGGCTGATTACAACTATAATCACAAAGGGGACTGCCTTCAGCAATGAGAGAAGTCTTGTCCAATCAGGTGAAGCCGTGAAAAAAGAACTGATGATTTCAGCAGTCACAAAGAAGAATTTCTATCTCTAATTCAGCCAGCCAGCTTCTTCTAGGGAATTCAAGGAAACCTTCATGGAGGCGCCCAACTTGTGTTCTGCGCTACAGAATTTGAACTTGTCAAACTCTACTGCATGAGCCAATTCCTACAGTAAATCTCTCTCTCTCTCTCTCTCTCTCTCTCTCTCTCTATATATATATATATATATATAACCTGTCAGTTCTGTTTCTCTTGAGAACCCTAACTAGTATGAAAGGATTCTAGGATATTAGGGAATAACTGAGCAGGATTTCTAATTTGTGCAATATAGCTTTATTGTTTAGTTCTCCTGTGCAGAAGACTTTTCTTGCTGCCCTTTTTTTTTTTAAATCTCAACTTTGTTTAGCTTAATTTAGTCTCATTAATTCCAACCAAGCCTCCAGATGATCTCTAAGAAGGCTTACAACCTTAAAATTCCAAGATTCTGCTAAATGCCTCCTTCCTCAACTTCTACGGACTTCTTAGCTCCTTCTTTTTTTTTTTTTCGCATTTTTTTTATTTTTATTTTTTTAATTTTTTTTATTTGTAAAATGATATATAAATACATATGCATATATGTGCATTTGTTTACATAAATGTTATTTGTTCTTAGCTCCTTCTTTGCAACGAACTCCTCCCCCTTCTGCCCTCCATGCCGTGACATAGCTGTCAGCCAAGCCATGAGGATTTTGTTTTTCTTCATTTTTATTCCTATGTATGAACCCCTATAATTATTTTGTGCAGCCCCTTCCTGGACCCCTTCTAGTCTGCCTACATTTTTTATCCTAATGAGATGCCCAATCATCCGCTGTGTGGCAGGTGAAGTACTACCCACGTCAGCTCTGAGGGGACATGTGGCGCCAACACTGCCGCCCAGACCACTGGTCACGTGGCCCCCGCTGACCATCTCCCTCATTTGACATGGACAACCATCGCCACATTAGATTGTTTTACCCATGATTCATTCATACCCACCTTTTCGGTCTTTTGGACATTTTCCTCTCTAGACTATTGTCAAATTAAATTAACATGCTCTAAATCTTTGTCCAAATTATTTTACTAATATTAATGATTAACTGAAGGCACACCACAGTATCTGCTTTTTTTCTCCTAATACCTTGAATCAAAGGCCCTACAGAACGCCAGTATGTATATACTGTATCTTATCTTCCCAGCAACTACATATTATTTTCTAAAATGTTACATTCAAAAGTTCACTGGCACAATTCAGCACTTAGAAACTGAGGACAGGGGGGTACTTAGGAAAGGAACAAGAGAAATTGGCTTTTAAACTCCTGTTGCCACTGTTTTCTAGATCAATCACTTCCCTCTCTTTGTTATAACTTTCCTAATGAATACACATATTCAAATTAGGAATCACTCTGTTGACTTTAAGAGAAAAAAACAATGGCACACAGTGAGACATAAAATCAATTTGTTTAACTTGGGGCTGGGAAAAAGTTTGAAACAGGCACAAAATACCAAAAGGATGAAGTTAATCTTCCTGCGTGCGTAGCCCACTTGCTATTCTCCTTCTTGGGTTGTAGGCTTTTGGTGAGATGCCCAGACTTTGAGATTCTTCTCGTGCACATATGGAATGATAATCCCTGAGATTTTAAAATTCGTTCCAGGGTTTTATCCCCTGAAGTTCATTCTAACCAAGGAAAAGAAGAAAACATCCAGCCTAGAGGATGGTAAAGTTAAGGAATTTTAAATTTTTCTTTGCCTTTGCTTTTTGCCTATAAGATTGTCCGTTGTCCCTTCTGGATGGAGTAATGGAAGGAACATGGAATTTGAGGTCAGAAGTCTAGTGCCGTGGCTGTCATTGATTTATTTTGGCATCTATGCATGTTGTTGTTTTGAGGTACTGGGGGAGCTGGGGAATGAACCCGGGACTTTGTATGTGGGAAGCTGGCGCTCAACCACTGAGTTACATCGGCTTCCCTGAGTTGATTATTTGTTTGTTTTGCTTGTTTATTTTCGTTTTTTTCAAGAGGCATCAGGAACTGAACCCGGGACCTCCCATGAGGGGAGGGAGTGGGCACTCAACCGCTTGAGCCACATCTGCTCCCTGGCATCTATGTTTCATCAATAAAATGGGAATAATAAGAGTAATTTAAAACTATTACACAATATTGATAGAAAAAGTAAATAATGTATATGGAAAATTTTTCAACTGCAAAAGACATACCATTGGAATAGAATGATGTAACATGCATTAGAACATAATGAGTTATAAATCATAAGTTATTATTATTGTTATTACAAGAATCACCTTCAGCTATTTCTTCGATGTCTTTCAGTATAAATGGCTACTTGGATAAAAATTTGTCTATGAAAAATTCTATAAGAATCCACCTCTCCTTTATTATTTTCAAGGTCCTATTAAATTCAGGTTACCTCATGTGAGCACATTATTGACATGAGATTATTGGGAAGTCTAAACACATAGCTGTTCAGCTTGGCCAGGACCCAACAAGATTCCTGATGCATCAGAAATTTGCAATATGTTCATTTCTAGTGGATGGCATATCACAATTAGGAGATGTAAGTGCCTTCCTCCTGGATCCCTTGTCCACCCAAAAAGAAATGAAAATTAGTTTCTTCATTTCCTGTGGAATCACTCTAGTGACCATTCAGTATCTTGAGATGCTTTTCCTATTACTGCAAAGAGAATATCGTCATTTTTACCCAGAAAAGCAATTATGAGAAAAATCTCATATTTTGACTTGAAAGCTAACAATGTCTCATTTACATAAGCATTTTCATTTTGGTGGTATTGCACAGGTATTCAATGAAAAAGTGTGAAAGTGAATTCTCTCCAAATGGGTGTCATCTCTAGTGTGACCCCAGCTTGATATACAACCTTCCCTCTTTAACTTTCAGCACAGTCTGGCATTTATAAAACATCCTTTCCATAGATTGTGATTGAATATCAGGCTGGTAAAGATCCTTTTTATAAATCTTTTATGTAGACTACTTGAGGGAAACTGAAGTTAATCACACATACCAAACATACTCTGCAGAAAGGTCAAGTTAAAAAATGGATATTGCTTTTCCCGAAAGTGACTATGGCAGAATACGACATTTAGAAGTTGTCACTCAGCCTTTCACAATTTGACGTAACCTTAAGTAATTGAAATGTTTCACTTTGCTACATGGAGATCTTCATAAAGCAGAGACAGAAGAGAACAATTTTAGATCAGAAAGAATCTGAGTATTCTTTTGAATGGAATTAGCGGAAGGTTTTTTTGTTTTATTTTGAGAAAAGCAGCCAACTAGAATAGAAGAACAAAGAGAATGTCCATTGCCCTCCTGGCAAGGGCCAGAGACGGTTTACATTTTCAACCACGTGAATTTGTCTTAAACACTGTGTCATGGTGTTCATGCTGATTATGCACCAAAAATTAAAAGACAGTAGAAACGTACACTCTGAACGATAACCCAGCATTAAAAAACAGCTGCCTTTGCAATACCCTGTCCTCTTAGCTGAACATCCAAAGTTTACAGGACAAGTCACCAAACCCCTGATTAGAAAGCAGGATGTTCACTCTTTGGAAAAACAGCCAGAAGTTAGCTGCTGGTGCTGTCACCTAGGCACTGACTTTAATATTGGTTGTTTGCTATTCAAAGCCAGTTGTGTTTAAGAATTAAGAATTAAGTAGTCAGAGCTGGGCTGCTTTCCAAGCCTGCCATGCCTTTCCAATATTCACTACCATTTTGAATCACATGAATCTTCTGAAACCTCAAATCACTCCTTCCCTAGGTTTTCCCTATCATCCCAGGCAGCAGTAGTTCTCTCCATTTCTCAACTTCAGCTTCACCTACATCAGTACCTCCCATATGGCATCCACTATATATGGCAACCTTCCCTTTTGCTTGTCTTACTAAAAAAATTGTCTGCTCAAATCTCGCAGCTCAACTACTCTCTTCAGTGGAACTTTCTTCCCTTCTTCTTCTTTCCTTCCCTCCTTCCACCCTTCCCTGTCTCGTTGCTTTCTGATCCCTTCTTCCCTTCTGCTTCCATTTCTCTCTTCCTCTGTCTTTCTCTCATTCATTCAGCGACTATTTAGTGGCTGCCTACTCTGTGCTAAACTCACTGCTCTAGGCACTGAGAACACAGCAATGAGCGAGACAAAGCCCCTTCCTTTAGGGAGCTCATCCAGTGGGTGTCTGTACGGTTGTTTGGGAGAGGGTGAGGGGTGGGGGTGGGGGACTCAAGAAAACAAACCTCTAAATATGTATAAATGACATTACGTTAAACAGCAGTAAGTGTGATGAAGAGGTCTTAAAAAGATTGAGGGCAGAGGCAGGCTACTTCAAAAACGGTGGTCTGAAACGACCTCGCTGATGGAGAGAACTCTGAGCTAAGACCTAAATGATAAAAAGGAGCAAGCCCTGTAACCATCCAGGGAAGGAATGTTCTAGGTAGAGGGGACAACTGCTGCAAAGCCTCCAAGGTAGCATGAGCTTGACGGGTGAGCAGACAAAAAGAAGACCAGTGTTGCTGGAACATGGCGAGTGAGGGGCCAGGTGACCAGGAAGAGGTTGGAGCAACAGGTGGGGCGAGCTGGGCCAGGGTCTCTGGTGGCCATGGGAGGGATGGGTAAAGCTTACATGTGCCTCTTCTGTGCTCCCACTGCATTTAGTACCTGCCATAAAAGCCAATTCGTCGCTTGTATTATTATTGTTCATTTCCTTTCCCTACTGATACCTAAGCACCTTAAATATTATGGAGTAAGTGCTCAAAGAATTATTTATTGAAAGTTAATTGAATGAGATACATTCTCATTGCATGTCTCATGGGTAGAGCCACTGCAGTTATCAAACTGTGGGCCAGCGGGTGACATATTTACTGACTACCAGACTGAAAATTCAATGATTACTAGTCCTTGAATCACGACACAATATGCAGTCCTTGAATGTATGTTTTTTGGTTGTAGAGCTCTGTTAAACAACCTTTTCCCAGGGGCAACTGAAAGTACCTGGCTGTCTCTTAGCTGCTTGCAAGCTGGCTGCTACGGAATGTTCAGTGGTTTTCATCTCATCGAGCTGTCTTACTGCATGTATTGAGTACACCTGAGGCTAGTCACCTCCATTACTCCTGGGAGCCCTCAGGTAGTGCACCAACAGTTTCCTTCTCTCTAATTGGAGCTCCTCTGTCATTAATCACTCTGCTCACACACACACACACACACACACAGTTAGGAAGTGGAGTTTGACACACCAGGGCTGAGAGCTATCTCTTCCACTTATAAGTTTGTGCCCTTGAATGAGATAGCATTTCTGACTCTCAGTTTTCTCTTGTGCAAAATGGAGGTGATAATATCTGCTCTTTGGGGTTGATATGCAGAGGACATGAGAATTTTTCAAAAATATCTAGCATAGCACCTGGAACACAATTGGCAAAGATAGATGACAGCTGCCTCTTTTTGCTCTTGCTTAAACACTGCCCATGGACTATAGCTGGGGACGCCCCACTGTTCCCCTTTTCTATGTGATGCTACCTTTGTTTTTCCCTAAGCACCCTCTACCGTGCTTCTCTCCTCAGGTGCCTGAGCACCAATGCTAACAGTTCTGTTGGGAATCAGACCTAGAAATCAAAGATCAGGAGACAAATTAGTTACCAATGGAGACCAAGTGCCTGAAGATCAAAGAGTCCACACTCCAGGGCTCATTGTGCAGCAGCATCTTAAATGTCCATCTTGTTACACACAGCTTCACTATAAAAGAACTGGTCTTGTACACAAAGAATGGGGTAAATACTGCTGCCAGTTCAAAGTGTGGGAACTAGGTCTCATGAAATAGCAATATGACAGGTAGTCCTAAGCATCAAGCAATGCTCAAGTTGCATGCCCTGGGAAAAAGACAATGTTTTCTTGCCCAATTTGTTTTGATTCAAATTGGGTTTTAAACACAATTGCTATGAAAAACAAACATTATGCACATGCTTACTTAAGTCTGAGGGTACTCAAAATATTGTAAAAGAAAATGCATTTATTTAGAAGTGACAGCAATGAAATATTCCTACCCCATACATCCCCAAATGCTGTTTTTCCCCAAGTCCTCTCAACTTAATAAAAAAAAACAAAAAAAACATCAGTTTTGTTGGCCTTGCCAAGTGTATAAGCTACACAGCTAATTCTTTGGATGCTAAAGTAACACAGATGTGTATATTGGAATTCTTCTAACTTAAAAATTTATTTCTTTATTTTCTCAAAATCATAGAATGGCCAAGAATCCTTTGGGAGTCTTTAATAAAATTTGAAAACAATAATTTATGTTTCTCATGAACTTGTAGATTCATTTTCCAAAAATGTAAATTGGGGTTAAATAAGGACAAGTAAATAGAATTTGCTTGAATTGACCCGGGAGAAAATTTTCACTCTATTAGAAAAAAAAAAAAAATCAATACAACTGACTAATTTACTTTGGCCTTAAAAAGTGGAAGAATAAAAAGTAATTCAATAAACTTCACAAATCACGATGTTACTCTCCATCATCTGACCTCTCCCAAACTGTTTCACCGGTTTGGGTACAATGGCAAAGTCACAGGTTCTGTTGCCAACCCCTCAACACCCTGCCCCGCCCCACCTCCAGCCTCTCAACCGTCACTTAACTGCACATACCTAGTAACTACATCAAACACTAGGACCCATTAGTCGTACAACCAACGTTTAGATGGGCAATTTTGTTACAGTCTTGTGGGTCCAACTCATTTGTAAATCAAAATGTTCTTCTCCAGGAGAAATAAATCACAAACAGTTTTAGTTTTGCTAAAAATGTCTCTCTCTTTTTTTTAAATCTTGAATTAATGTTTCCTGGAATGGTTAAAAAAATTAAATGCAAAAAAAAATTAAATGCAAGATAATGGTTGTCCTTCACATCCTTAACTGACACAGCAAGTCACCCTCAAAGGGTAACTTGAAAAGGGGCTCAGTCCTATGTAGTTAGTTCTAGATTGCAAAGGGCTCACTCGTATCATTTGCTTTCAGTTTGATTATGAACTAGGATTTCTTCCTCCTCTCTAGATAAAATAATCTTTTGAATCATTTTTTATTTCATTTATTCTAGATACTTGCTACTCAAAATGTAGTCTTTGGATCAGCATCACTTGGGAACTGAGAAATTCAGAATCTCAGGCCCCACGGCAGACATAGAAAATCAGAATCCGAATTTTAACCAGATCTTCAGATTATCCATGTGCACATTTAAATTTGAGAAGCAAAAGTCCAGATCATTTGTGACAAACTCCAAAGTGATACCCTTAGCTCTCAAAACCCTCCTCCCCCACAATGATTATTTGAAAATACAGATCTGGTAATAGAATTCCTTGACTTAAAAAAGTAAATTCCATTTTCCTAATGCAGCATACAAGGCCCTCTGTACGAGGTCCCTGCCCTCCTTTCTAATCTTGTCTCCCCCTCTCTACTCCCTGCACACCTTCACACCCCTCACCCTGTGT
The DNA here is from genome assembly GCA_029593785.1 of Cabassous unicinctus. Classification (NCBI taxonomy): domain Eukaryota; kingdom Metazoa; phylum Chordata; class Mammalia; order Cingulata; family Chlamyphoridae; genus Cabassous; species Cabassous unicinctus. The sequence continues at coordinate 2,214 of JAQZBX010076754.1, read as the reverse complement.
GTGGGCTGTGAAGTATGTGGCAACCAGCCACCTGTGGCTATTGACACTTGAAATCTAGCTAGGATGAACTGAGATATGCTGTCAGTAGAAAACACATACTGGGTTTCAAAGGCTTAAATGTGGAAAAAGAGCGTAAAATATCTCATTAATTTTTTGTATCGATTACATGTTGAAAAGATAATATGTTATATATATATCAGGTTAAGTAAAATATATTATCAAAATTAACTTCAACTATTTATTTTCACTTTTAAGAATGTGACTAATAGAAAATTTAACATTTCATGTGTTTTTACTGGACAGCGCTGTTTTATGCCAAATAGATTCAGGGGTTTGTGATCTGCCTGTGCAGTTCCTTTGGTTTGGAATGATGCCCCTTACCCTGTCTGCCTGGCAAACTTCTCCCCAATTCAAATGCGCCCTCTGCTTCCCCTGACACCTCCTTCCAGGATGTTGCAGCGCTTTAGTAAGAACTCATCTGCACCTCTTATCAAATTGTATCATAGTCACCTCGTCGCAGTTTGGGCTCTTCTACTAGATGGATTAATCTGTGAGTTACAAGAGGGAACAGGAGTTTCACACGTGAGGGTGTACTACGTGGGAAGTGTGCTAGGCATTCTACTCAGTGTCGTGCTCCATTTTGTCCTCACAAGTAGGCGAAGTGGGTGGAGGTTCCCAGAGGTTAATTTACTTCCCCAAGGTCACACAATAGCTAAGTGACTGAACCAAGATTCAAATCCAAGTCTCACTGACCTCAAACTCTGTGCTCTTTCTGTCTTATTTCTCTTTTCATCTCCACGACTTAGCCCAGTGTCTGGCATTTTGTTGGTTCACAACAAATGCTTTGTGGATTGAATTTATTTCCAGTTCACTTGAATTCACATTTTATACTCTAATTCCAATTACTTATTGCCATGAGGAAGTTTCGGGAAAATGATATTACATTGGAAATCTGATGACTCTTATTAAATAAACTAGAAATGTGAATATATCTCAGAAAAAATGATTCACACCACACATTCAGGTCTTTGCCCTGGAAAAGAGGGTGTTATGGTTGAAATACCACCAAATTTATGATTTGGCAATCATAAATCCTGGGTTCCACTAAATAAATTTTAAAAAGTCACTCCACCTTTCTTGGGTTTGATTTCTTAATCAATATAATCAGAGTTTGTAGCTCTAGGTATCTTCCAACCCAAAGCTTCATTAAAAATTATATATTCTTTCGGATTCTGCATTCCTTTCAAATCTTGAAGCGTAAAGAGTAACATAATTTATCAAATTTTCCTTTTGTTTACTTGATATGCAAAAAGGATAGAGGAAGAGGCACTGGGCCTGAAATCCCATTCAGCTTAGCCCTGTTCCTTGCCAAATTGCTTTCTTTAAAAAATGGCAATCATGGAAAGAATGAAAAATCTGAATAAAGGAAAAATTATACATAAAGCTTTGCAGCTACAAGATTTTTATAACCCAATAAAACTCAAGACTCGGCACTGGTGGGAATGGCTGCCAACTTTCTGGCATAAAGAAACACTCGACATATGTTCAACTTTGATTCTGAAACACTTATAAAATACCAAACTTAATAATCTCATATCAAAGCACTTGAGAAATACTGCAGCAGAGAATGAAACCACTAATGTGAATGCTACCTAATAAATGTCCTTCCTTTTATGTTTTTAACAGGGGGTGAGGGTTGATAATGACCTGGGGGGGGAGGGGAATACAGCTCTGAAGATAAAATTAAAATAACAAATCTCATGAACTTGACTGGGAGCAAGAAAATCTAAAATCTAAGCAACGTCTGACTAAGAAGGGAGCTTGCCGAAAATAGCAAACATGTAGGTGTAGTCAAGCTAGAAATGCTTCAGACTTTCTTTGATGATTGCTCCTTGAGAAAAGCTTTTATTTAAGGTATAAATAAGTGGGAATATCAAGCGTCAAAAATCCACAGCTCAATTTCATATCCCTAAATCTGAATTCTATTTTAACAGATTCTAAAAAGCCTCAGAGTCCAAAAGAATCCTAGCCCAAGTTAAATTTTCAGGATTCTGAACCATCATTGGAAGATCATGATCACAGTAGAGTAATTTCTAATATGTGAAAAACACTCAGATTTTCACACCCATGAACAGTTTGGTACAGGCATGAATGGGATGTCTGCAAGGGCCCTGTATTTGAATTTTTATGAAAATAAAAATTATTCTGTATATA
>JAQZBX010076753.1:0-14383 GCA_029593785.1 Cabassous unicinctus | reverse complement strand
TCCCCTCAGAACCTCTGGTGGCCACTGCCTTTATATCAATGATACAAGATCTTCCATTGCTAGAATAATAATATGTCTATTTTAGTCTATGGTTGCATCCCCACCTTATGTTTGTTCATTCCTCAGTCTTGGGGATTTTGAGATGGTGATGCCCACTCTATTTCTTATTGAGACAAGGCTTAGATCCCGTGGGGCAAATGGATGGAACTGTCTTGCTTGCAGTTGTGATGCTCTCTGTTTTTTGGGATGGGCATTGTCTCAGGATGGACCTTAATTCTATTGTTGGTGTCCTTTATAAATGGAATGAAATTCAGACAGATAGAAAGAATGCCAGTGGGAGCGGCCAGACACTGAAATCAATGGAATCCAGAAGAAAAGGGAGAGGCCAGGAGATGCTGCCATGTGCACTGTCATGTGACAGAAAAACTAAGGAACAACGATTGCTGGCAGCCAACCCTAGAATGCCACAGTCTTCTGGGACAAAGCATCATATCAAGGAGGCCTTGATTTTGGGCTTCTCCTCACCTCAAAAGAATGAACCAATAAATTCCCATTTTTTAAGCTAACCCTTTGCAGGACATTTGCTTGAGCATTCAAGGAAACTAAAACAGAAGGCTTCCATGAGAACATGACATAAGAGCTGAGGCTTAAAGGATGAATATTAATTATGCCCAAGCACTAGATGAAAGGATGCACATACATGGAATAGAGGTTTACTCCCTATAGCAGGGCAATATAGGCAAATATAAAAGAAAACAAAAGTAGGAATTTGTATGGAAAAATATGCAGTTTGTTGTTTCTGGACCAAAGAAGTCCAAGGAAGGGGCTGAAGAAGCTCAGGGCCAGGAATGTGGGCAAGTGTGAGGTCAAGGGGACTTCATATGCCTATTAAGTGGTAGGGGCTCCAGTGTGTGGTGATGAGACATCACTGAAGGGCTTTACCTGGGTGAAAACGTCATGTTACGTAGTGTACTCTGGTATTCCTTAGAGCAGGGGTTCTTAACCAGGGGTCCGTGAGCTTGAATTGAAATTCAAAGAAACATTATTCTTGTGGGGAGGTGTTGGTGCGGGTGTGATATATTTATTAAATAATACACAGTACAGTGTGGACTTAGTAAGGGGTCTGTGGTTTTCACCTGACTGGCAAAGGGGTCCATGGAACAAAACAGGTTAAGAACCCCTGCTCTGGACGATGCAGTGGTGGCAAGGGTACTAGCTGAGAGGCTGTTGTGAGAGCCCAGGTTTGAAATCACAAGGCCCCCAGGAGTGAGACCGAAGGAGTTTTACAGGAGAAAGCAGTGTGGGTATAGGGGATATTTCGGTGGTAAACTTGGTAGGATTTGGCGATTCATTGAATACTTAGATGCGAAAGAGAGAGGGCAGGAGGGCTCAGTGATAACTTCCAGTTTCTAAATGATGAGCTGGAGAAATAAAATGTAGACACTAAATTTCAACTCCTCCCTGGGAAGAGAAGCAACCTGCTTTTCCTTGATTTTGATAATTACATAAATATAGGTTTAACTAGGTACTTTTTATCTGAAATTAATTGCTGGGATATTATAAGAGGTCTACCTGCATCCCAAATCCCCATGAATGTTTTTAAAAATAAAAGTAGCTCATGTTATGAAAGGCAGAGGCAGAGGAAAGAGAAAAGTGGCCAAGGCAGAACAGAACAAACCCACTCAGAAAACATAAACAAGACGACAGGAAGAAGCATACACAGAATTTCGAAAATAAACATAAATACTCTTAAACATTTCTATTAAGTGAACAACAATGAAAAAGCTCTCAAACTGGGTCAACCTGCTACGCCTTCCTGGACATTGTGGCAGCAGCCAGGTCATGCCTGACTGACCTTTCAACTGCCTTCAGTTAAACACTCCAAAGAGTTCAACCGAGATAAAAACTGACAGCAGTGCAGTGCCCTGATGGAAGGAGAGGTCCATGTTCAAATTTCAATTCGAAGCCCACTAATGGGATGGTTTGGTCACGTGATCGCAGAAGCACAAGCCTGAATGTAGCACACCCTTACCCTTTCTGAACCACAAATTAGTTGCCAGCGTCACCTCAAGGACACGTTGTGCCAAGGTGACCTCATCATCTCTCTGTGGCCCGCATCCGCCTTTGGGCCCACGTCAGGTCCCCCACACCCCTTAGCGGTTACCTCTCAATCCCTGTACCCATCCCCTGCCATAGATATCTGCTGTTCTAATCCATCTCTATGAATTTTTTAAATTTACAATTTATGTGAATGGAGTCAAACAATCTGCAGTACTTTGTTTCTGGTTTCTGTCACTTAGAATAATTCTCTTTTTTATACAATTGATGAAAACAAGATTTATGTGTTACTATTCACTGCAGTCCTTAGTTTGCTTTAGGTACATTTTAGTTCGGATCCACCCTGTTATTAACATCTTATAATATTCACATACGTTTGTTTGGATTCATGGAATAACACTCTTATATTTGTACTATTAACCACACTTATCATCTACAACAGGGCTCACTATGCTATACAGTCCCTTGTTTCATCACTTAGCTTTTCTTCTAGTGACGTACACAACCTTAAACTTTCCGTTTCATCCACAATCATACCCCCATATTGGTGCTGCTAAATGCATTCACTCTAATGTGCTATCTTCACCTCTATCCAATTCTGAGCGTTTACAATCAACCTTATTACCTATTCTGCACAAATTTAGCCTCTGTTTAATTCTCTATTTTAGTTCTATCTTCTGGTGACCAATCTTTTAGCTCTTAACTCCATGACTTTGTCTAAGCTTACATAATTTTGATCAAGAGGGGAATGATATGACTTAGGTTTTGAAAGGTAACTCTGGATCCTTTGTGAATAAAAGCTGTTGGGGGCAGTTAAACGAAAGTAGGGGGACATTTAGGAGACTGTGGCAGAATTCTTCAGAGACAGTGTGGACTGGGGGTGCAGTGGAGGTGGTGAGGAATGGATCAACTCTGGATATATTTTCAAAAGAAAGCCAGAGAATATGAATTGGAGGTGGGTTGGGAAGGAAAGAGGATCATACATTGAGTGAAAGAGAATCAATACTGAAATGGTGGAGCCATTTTTCACAAGTGCAAGACTTGGGGGTCGGTAGTGGTGGAATACGTTTGCACACAGAAGTTGAAAGAAGTAAATGGTATTTTTAAAGTTCTTTGTTGTTGTTGAGAATGGGAGGATACTGTTTGTACAAAACAACTTTCATAGCAAAGGTGTTTTGAAATGTCTCTATCCCCTTCATGCTTCATTAAGTGGAGTCTCATTAAGATATTCAGTATTTCTTTTTGGCTTGATGTTTTTGTCATTATTCTGAGTATCAGTTCTCCTTCTTCAGGGCTCTGATATAAGGCACAGAAGATGAAAGAGATGCTGCGGAAATAGAACTGACCACAATGCTTGGCTCGGATAGTCTTGAAAGGAAGGCTGTATATAATGGACAATATGCTTGTTATGTGGAATTTTGAGAGAAATTTTTCCTGCTTTCATACTATTTTGTATTTTATAAAATCCCTAAATGAGAGCATAATAATTTTATTTTATTCCACAATAATCTATGAATACATTTTCATTGTTTAAGATTCAAACATTACTTAAATATTCAGAAATCAAGAGATTGATGTGATCCCTCAGATAATTCTGAGTTCAGCTTTGAACTTTTTCATATCTATTGTCCTGTATTTGTCCTATGCATTTTAAGATGTATATCACAACTTTAGTTTTTCTTTATATCTATTTATATCTACACACATGTACAAATGTGTATCTTTTCAAAATAAGTGAGCTCACATTATCTGCATTGTTATGTAACTTGCTTTTATCACTTAATAATATGTATCAGTTTTCCTTTCATGTTGGAACTTATACATTTGCTTCATTATTAAATAAGTAAACATTAAAACAAGCATAATAGAACAAAATCTGCCTTGTATCCCATGGAATGGATAAAACATAAATTATGTAATGGTTTCCCTAATGATTTACATTTCTTTTGTTTCCTATTATTTGAAAAATACAAGCAATGCTACAAAGACCATAATTTACTATATATTATTTGTACATGTGTGTGTATGGCTTTAGGTTGGTTTCCTAAGAAGTAGTATTGTTAGATCAAAGGTTATGACAAATTTTCCTTCAAAAAGTTTTACTGATGTCAAGTACCATCAATTGTACTTAAGAATGTTTATTTCTACAAAGCTGGTTTCTCTAAATTGCTATATTACAGTAAATTATTAGTATTATTACCTGGAAGTGTTTATTTATTTATTTATGTTTATATTACAAAGCAATATTTATTGGAGGCAAAGGATAAAAGACAATATTTTTACATTTTCTTAAAGATTGCAATTAACCTCAATTTTTTTTTAAAGATACTTTGATTACACAAATTTTATCCAAAAGATATAGGGATTCCCATATGTCCCACTCCCCATACCTCCCACACCCTCCAACATAAACATCCTTCATTAGTGTGGTACATTAATTATGCTTTATAAATGCATCCTGGGGCTTTGCCATTAAGTATGGACCATAGTTCACCTTGTAGTCTACACTCTCTCCCACACAGTTCTGCATGTTATGGGATGATATAAAATGGCCTATATCTGTCATTGCAACATCACCCAGAACGATTCTCAAGTCCCGAAAAAGCCCCCGTATTGCAACTGTTTTTCCCTCCCCCTGCCCCCAAAGCCTCCAGTGGCCACTGGCTCCACATCAGTGTTGTAATTTCTTCCATTGCTAGAATCACAATATGTCTATAGTGGAATACCAGTAAGTCCACTCTAGTCCGTAGTTCTTTCCCCAATCCCGAGGATTCTGGGATGGTGACGTCCACTCCACCTCCAATTGAGAGGGGGCTTATATCCCATGGGGAAGATGGATGGGACCACCCTGCCTGCAGCTGCAGACTCTGTCTGTTCCCTGGAACAGCTGTTGTCCATCATCATCTCCCCACCAGTTGTCCTGGGTGAGTCCAATGAGCTGTAGAGTAGGTGTTGCAACTCTGCTGAGGTTCTGGGCCCAGCTAGCACATGGAAAGCCCAAAGATCTGAGTCTCTGGACATACACCTACAAACTCCAGCAGCAAGTATAGGTTTAAATAGAAGACACAGATGAACCATGTGCAGGGAAGACATAATTGAGTCCAGCGCTGTCATTCTCAGGAGCACAAACTCCAAAGTAGGGCCCACTGGCAAGGCACCAAACTCCAGAGCTATCCACTCTGACCATAGGACCTGGATGTCTCCAGAGCCCTCAGGAACCCCACTATTTGGGGTAATATCCACTTTGGAAGTCTATGAGATCCTGTTGAGATGTGTGTAAGCGTTACCTCTGGCATGATCTCCTGACGCACTTTGAAGTCTCTTGGCCATATAAACTCATTTGTGCTTACCTTTCCCCCCCTTTTTTTCAAGGTCTTTTTCCATTTGCATTGCTAGTTGGTGCTTGGTAGCAATCCCTCAGTGCCAGGGAGGTTTATCCCCGGAAGTCATGTCTTAAGATGTGGGGAAGATAATGCATTTATATGCTGTTTGGCTTAGAGAGAGGCCACATTTAAGCAACAAGAAGGCTCTCAGGAGGCAACTCTTAGGCACCCCATAACAATAGGCTGAGTTTCAATTTCAAGAGCAAAGCCTCATAAGCCTAGTCATCAATATCAAGGGCCCATCAGTGGATCATCTTCCTTTGCCAGTCACTGCCCCTGTACTTGGGGGACTATTGCTGCTCCCTTAGAGAATATGGCAGAGCCCTCCAGGATGGGATTTCAGTATTCTCTCGGTTATTGGGTGATTCTCCACCCACTGTGACAATGTCCATGAACATATGAACATTTTTACATACCTTATATGTATGCTCAGGTGAACTTCCTCCCATGTATCCCCCATCACTGACACCCACCAATGATCTCTCCTGCCCCAGTTGTAATCCTTTTGTGATCCAAAGCTTCTTCAAAAATGAAACAATTACAATAGCCAAATATAATTAATAGGAAAATGAAACAATAATAAGTTTAAATATAAGAAATAAAATACATAAAAATTAAAAAAAAACTAAAAATAAAATTAAAAGATTGGGATATTTAAAAATATATATATTAAAATTTTTTTTTTTACATTTTGCCTTTCATCACCTCAATATCTGGTGTCTGGTCTGTACCGTGGCACCTTCCCCCACTCATTCCCCAGTGTCTCACTATTTTTCATTTGGTTTTCAAGACATTTTCAGTCACAGCAAAGTCACACAAAGAATACAGGGGACTCTCATATACCCGACATCCTCCCCCTTTCCTCCCCCCCATATTAATACCTTTTTATATGTGGATGGTACCTTTGTTATAACCGATATACACATATAGTGAAACATACCTATTAAACATGGTTAATGGTTTACATTATGGTTTACATTTTAGACCATACACTTTTATAAATTTTGATGATATTTACCATGTTCTGTGTTCATCATTGCAAGATCATGTAGAACACTTCCACTGCCCACTAAATACCCCCTGTTCAGTCTATTCTATTCCTCCCTCCCCCTGCCCTCGGGGCCTATGGCAACCCCCTGGCTTCACTCCTTGGATGACAAGATTCATAGTTACATTCAACAAGACTGAGGTCTTGACACACTGGTTTGTGTGTCTTCCCCTATTAGAAACCACCCATGCTCTCAAGACACTCCCGCCTGTCTATTTGTGAACAAATCGGTCCTCCTGAGGATGGGAGTCCAACTCCTTCCCACTCATTATGTGGGTCTTCACCCATTGATAAAACACATTATGACAGAATGATCACTCGTACACTCCGTAGAAGCCTGCTCCAGGTGTGCTCTGTCCTGAATGACCCCCCCAACCAATGCCCTAAACCAGTAACCCTTCCTTGTCATATTGCCATAAGAGTATTCCCAACTTTGTACTTTCAACCACGTACCTGCAAATCCCCAGTGCTCACCTGGTCTTTCTCCCAAACCTCCCCCCAGTACTCTGGACCTTTCAATTCACCCTTCCCAATCTACCGACATGTCAACCTTGCACCACCCAATCCAATAATATCACTACCCTCCTGTCATATTATTTCTATACACAACTACACACTTTCACCTTACCATAGATTACGTCCATATGGGTGTTGGCTCACAAACTTCTTCTCCCTTTCTATTTCTTGTAAACCTATCCAGACAATAGCTGTCTGAGTCTGCTCAATTTGCTTAATTCATATCAGGGAGGTCATGTACTGTTCTTCCTTCAATGCCTGGTTTGCTTCACTCAACATAAGGTCCTCAAGATACATCCACGCTATCCCATGTGTTAGCACTTTTTCTTCTTACAGTTGAGTAATACTCCATTGTATGTATGTATCACATTTTGTTTATCCATTCAACTGTTGATGGGCAAGTGGGTTGATTCCAACTTTTAGCAATAGTGAATAATGCTGCTATGAACATTAGTGTGCATATATCTGTTCGTGTCTTTGCTTTCAATTCTTCTGGGTATATACCCATCAGTGGAATTGCTGGATCATATGGAAGTTCTACAGTTCATTTTTTGAGGAACTGCCAAAATGTCCTCCACAATGGCTGACCATTCTAAATTCCCACCAGCAGCGGATGAGGGTTCCCATTCCTTCACATCCTCTCCAATGCTTATAGTCCATTGTTTTTTTAATAGCCACCATTCTAATGGGTGTAAGATGGTATCTCATTGTAGTTTTGATTTGCATTTCCCTAATAGCTAGTGATGTCTAGCATCTTTTCATGTGCTTTTTAGCCATTTGTATTTCTTCCTTGGAGAAGTGTCTTTTCAGGTCACTTGCCCATTTTTTAAATGGGTTGTCTTTTAATTTTTGAGGTGTAGAGTTTCTTTATATATGCAGGATATTAGATATAATATCAGATATATGGTTACCAAATATTTTCTCCCATTGAGTAGGCTGCCTTTGTACTTTCTTGATAACATTCTTTGAGGTGCAAAAGTTTTTAATTTTCAGGAGATCCCATTTACCTATTTTTTTATTTCACTGCTCATTCTTTGGGTGTGAAGTTCATTAAACCATTTCCTATTACAAGGTCCTGTAGGTGCTTCCCTACATTATCTTCCAAGGTCTTTATGGTCTTGGTTCTTATATTTAGATCTTTGATCCATCTTGAGTTGATTTTTGTATAAGATGTGAGATGGCGTTCTTCTCTCATTCTTTTGGATATGGATATCGAGTTCTCCAAGCACCACTTGTTGAAGAAGCCATTCTCTCCCAGTTGAGTGGGCTTGGTGGCCTTGTTGAATATCAGATGATTGTATATGTGAGGATCTGTATCAGAACTCTCAATTTGTTTCCACTGGTCAGTATGTCTATCCTTGTGCCAATACCATGCAGTTTTGACCACTGTAGCTTTGTAGTATATTTTAGAGTCAGGTAGTGTTATACCTCCAACTTCATTTTTTTTTTTTTCAATATGTCTTTGGCATTTTGGGGCCTCTTACCCTTCCAAAAAAATTTTGTAGTTAGTTTTTCCAATTCATTAAAAAATGCTGTGTTGATTTTTATTGAGATTGCATTAAATCTGTAGATTAGTTTGGGTAGGATAGACATCTTAATGATGTTTAATCTTCTTATCCATGAACAGGGAATGTTCTTCCATTTATTTAAGTCTTTGATTTCCTTTAACAGTTTGTGTAGTTTTCTGTATATAAGTCCTTTACATCTTTAGTTAAATTTATTCCTAGGTATTTGATTCTTTTAGTTACTATTGTAAAGGGTATTTTTTTCTTGATTTCCTCCTCAGATTGCTTGTTATTGGTGTGCAGAAATGCTACTGATTTTTGAGCATTGATCTTATAGCCTGCGACTTTACTGAACTCATTTATAAGTTCTAGAAGCTTTTTTGTACATTTCTCAGGGCTTTCTATGTATAGGATCATGTCATCTGCAAATAGTGAAATTTTTACTTCTTCCTTTCCAATTTGAATGCTTTTTATATCTTTTTCTTGCCTCATTGATGGAGCAAGTACTTCTAAGACAATGTTAAATAGGAGTGGTAATAGTGGGCATCCTTGTCTTTTTCCTGATCTTAGAGGGAAAGCTTTTAGGATTTCACCATTGAAGGTGGTGGCTGTGGGTTTCTCATATATACCCATTATCATGTTCAGAAAGTTTCCTTCTATTCCTATCTTTTGCAGTGTTTTTATCAGGAAAAGGTGCTGTATTTTGTCAAATGCTTTTTCTGCATCTATAGAGATGATCATGTGATTTTTTTCTTTCAACCTGTTTATGTGGTGTATTACATTGATTGATTTTCTTATGTTGAACCGTCCTTGCATACCCAGGATGAAACCCACCTGGTCATGGTGTATAATTCATTCGATATGTTGGTGAATGTGATTAGCAAGTATTTTGTTGTGGATTTTAGCATCTAGTTTCATTAGAGAGATTGGTCTGTAATTTTCCTTTCTTGTGGCATCTTTGTTTGGCTTTGGTAGTAGGGTAATGTTGGCATCACAGAATGAGTTAGGCAATATTCCTTCTACTTCTATTTTTTGGAAGAGGTTAAGCAGGATTGGTGTTAGTTCTTTCCAGAATGTTTGGTAGAATTCACCTGTGAAGCTGTCTGGTCCTGGGCTCTTCTTAGTTGGGAGATTTTTGATGACTGAGTCTATCTCTTTACCTGTAATTGAACTGTTGAGTTCATCAATTTCTTCTTTCATCAATGTAGGCTGTTTGTGCATTTCTAGAAAGTTGTCCATTCCCTCTAAGTTATCATTCTTGTTGGCATATAATTTTTCAAAGTATCATCGTATGACTTTATTTCTGTGGGGTCAGTGGTGATATCCCCTTCTTCGTTTCTTATTTTGTGTATTTGCATCTGCTCTCTTTTTTCTTTGTTAGTCTGGCTAAGGGTTTGTCAATTTTATTGATCTTCTTGAAGAACCAACTTTTGGTTTTGTTTATTTTTTTCTAGTGCTTTCTTATTTTCTATTTAGTTTAGTTCTTAGTTTATTTCCTTCTTTCTACTTCCTTTGGGGTTAGTTTGTTGTTTTTCCAGTTTCTCCAGGTATGCAGTTAGGTCTTCAATTTTCGCTCTTCTTTTTTGCTATACGCATTTATGGCTATGGATTTCCTTCTCAGTACAGGTTTTGCTGCTTCCCATAGGTTTTGATATGTTGTGTTGTCATTTTCATTCATTTCAAGGTAGTTACTGATTTCTTTTGAGGTTTCCTCCTTGACCCACTGTTTGCCTAAGATTATGTTGTTTAACTTCCATACCTTTGTGCCTAATCTGGTTCTCTGGCCATTACTTATTTCCAGTTTCATTCCATTGTGGTCAGAGAAATTACTTTGTATAATCTCAATCTTTCTGAATTCATTGAGATTTTTTCTGTGGCCTAGCATGTGGTCTATCTTGGAGTATGATCCATGTGCACTCGAGAAGAATGTATATCCCACTGTATTTGGGTGTAGCATTCTGTATGTATCTACTAGGTCCAGATCCTCTAATGTATTAACCAAAGTCTTTGTTTCTTTATTGATTCTTTGTCAAGATGTTCTGTCTAATGGTGATAATGGTGTATTAAAGTCCCCCACTATAATTGTGGAGGCATCTGTTTCTCCACTTAGTGTTTCCAGTGTTTACCTCATGTATTTGGAGGGGCTCCTGTGAGATGCATAAATGTTTATGATTGTTATTTCTTCTTGAAAGATTATCCCTTTTACTAAAACACAGTGCCCATCTTTGTCTCTTACAATAGTTTTGCATTTAAAGTCTGTTTTGTCCTATATTAGTATAGCTACTCCCACCCTTTTTTGGTTATTGTTTGCTTGTAAAATTGTTATCCCACCATTCACTTTCAGCCTCCTTGAATCCCTTGGTCTAAGGTGGGTTTCTTGTAGACAACATATAGATGGGTCATATTTCCTAATCCATTCTGCCAATCTGTGTCTCTTGACTGGTGAGTTTAATCCATTACCATTCAGTGTTATTACTCTCGAGGAATTACTTACATTAATCATATTTTCTTTAGGTTTATGTATGTCATATGTTGTTTTTATTTCTCTTTTTGTCTTTTTAGTTGTTCTTACACTCTCTTCCAGCTCTCTTTCTCCTGTTTTTTTCCTTTCAACCTGCAGAACTCCCTTTAGTGTTTCTTGAAGGGCAGCTTTCTTATTGGCATACTCTCTTAATTTCTGCTTAATCTGTGAATATTTTGAACTCTCCCTCATTTTTGAATTGCCAGCTTTGCTGGATAGAGAATTCTTGGCTGGAAGTTTTTTTTCTTTTAGCACCTTAACTATGTCATACCACTGCCTTCTTGCCTCCATGGTTTCAGATGAGAAATCAGCACTTAATCTTATTGAGCTTCCCTTGTATGTGATGGTTCTCTTTTCTCTTGCTGCTTTCAGTATTTTCTCTTTGTCTTGAGCATTGGACAGTTTGACAAGTATATGTCTTGGAGTAGTCCTGTTAGGATTTATACTGTTTGGGGTGCGCTGCACTTCCTGGACTTATACATCCATCTCCCTCAATAGGGTTGGGAAGTTTTCAGCCATTATTTCCTTCAACACTCCTTCTGTCCCCTTTCCTTTCTCTTCTCCCTCTGGGATGCCTATAATGCATATGTTTGTGCGTTTTGTGTTGCCATTCAAGACCCTAAGTCCCTGCTGGATTTTTTCTATCTTTTTATCTATCTGTTCTACTATCTGTTTGATTTCAGATGTACTGTCTTCCCCATTACTAGTTCTTTCCTCTGCCTGTTCAAATCTGCTATGTGCTTCCAGTGTCTTTTTGATTTCTTGGATTGTGCCATTCAACACCATCATATCTGTTATCTTTTTATGTATGTTTACAGTTTATTCAGTATTGTCTTCCAGTGTCTTCTTGATATCTTTAATCTCTTCCTTCACTTCATTAAGTTGGTCCGTGATATTTGTTTGGACAGCTTTGATGAGTTGTTCAATGTTCCGTACCTCTTCCTGGTTTCTAGATTGTTCATTGGACTGAGCCATGTCTTCCTGTTTCTTAGTATGGCTTATAATTTCTTGTTGCCCTCTGGTCATCTTTTTATCTTGATGGGTTTATTCAGTTGATTAGCTTCTCTCTTTACTCTATGGTTTTATTTCATTGCTGTTTTTGTGTGTTATGTTTTCTCCTTGACACTTTGTTCTTTTTGTTCTATTTTGTTGCTGTTGTCTTTATTCCAATTACTTCTTTTGGCTTCTCAAAGTCTCTGACCCTAGCTCTTCTGGGAGTTGGTGAGCAGGGTCCTGGTTTGCTGAGCCCCAAAGCAGGTCCCCATGGCAGCCTCTGGCTTTTTCTTTGTTGTTTTAGTGACAGCTAAATTTATGTCTAACCTATCGGCCATGTTCCCACAATCCCTGGAAGTGCTTATTATGAGAAAGAAAGTGGGGAAGAGAGCAGGAGTTAAGATTTCCATAAACTCCATCAATGTCTCCAAACTCATTCAGAGTTTTTTCTCCTTTTTATGTTAATTGCTTTGCAAATACAGTTTTCAAACTCTCTTTCTAACCAGATTGCTGCTTAGAATGCCTTTCAACCCAATAGTTATTTAAAAGATAATGTGAAACTTTCCAAGATAGTATACTTTATGTTTAATTTCCATTTTTCACTTTATTATGGTTTAAGAATATGCTTGTAATTTATTCTGCTCATTTTACAGCCATGATGTACAGGGTATATGTTTCATGTGCCTTTGAGGGAACGTTTATTTTCTATTTCCAGTGTATGGTATTTGATTTTGTCTGGTGGGGCTTTTTATTTGCAATGTTGTTGCTTTGTCTACTCCTTGATGCCCTTATTTATCTATTTGTTTTGTCAAATGCATGGGGATGGCAGTAAATTCTCCAGCAATGGTTATAGATTTCTCAATTTCTTCTTGTGTTTTATTTTATATTTGTTTTGAACATTTCAAAACTATATAGCCATGTAGCCACCAGTATTTAAAAATGTTGTAGTGTTTTCGTGGATCAGTTAGTATATTTTACTTTGACTTCTTTATAGCTTTTCCCTCCTTGCATTCTATTTCATATTATTTTAGCTCTATCATATCTTCTTCATTTTCTCTATTCTTTTCTAAGCATATTTTTTTCTAAACCTTCATTTTCAACACCTTGAAGTGTCTACTTCTTCTTCTTTTCCTATTTATTCTACTTGGGCTTAGAATCAGAAAATATGCATCTCTCTTCAGTTATTTGTTAATATTTTATTCGGTTCTCTACAGCTGGATTTCTGAATCTCTCCTCCATGTCTTATAATTTCACTGACAGATTGCCCATCTATTTTTTCCCTTTTATGCAGACTTAGAGAATCAAGGAGAATCCCTTGGCAATATCTTCCTGGTAAGTGATTTTGTCTTTTCTATTCGTGTGCATTGTGTTTCTCAGCCTGACTTTTAAGATTGTGATTATGGCTGTCATAAAGAGCTAGACCCCAACATACCCATTTAAATTTTAAAAATTCTCAAAATGCAGCCAATGAATCTTACTTTACATTTGGCCTTTGTGTACTTCCTGAGCAGCAGCTCATCACAAGAGGGAGTCTTGCTTTTTAGAGGATGTATTATGGTCTTGGCTAAGAATGCTCAAGGTTTCCCAGTTTATGGCAGTGAAGATTTCATGTATCATGGATATTATAATAAATTTTTTAAATAAGTGTGTTATCATTTATATCATTTTCATTGGTTCATTTTGTCCTTTTTCAATTAAAGGTCGACTTCCTTAAAGTTTTCATTGCATATGTTTTGTTTGTGAGCATTTCTTAAGTGTATAGTATACAATAACTACAAAAGAGTATACAGAAAGTATCAGCCAAATTATAGAGTAATAATAAAAGGAACATGCTTGCCACATTATGTAACAATAGCTATTACAAACTATTGTAACAATTGCTTAAAATGGGATTTGAAACTGTTTTAACATTAAGGTGTATCAATTTAACAACTAAGCAATGTATCCCTTTTTTGAAACAGAATTGCTTTTTGGAACAAATTTTTTTTTCCTTTTTAAATGAAATAATTAGTTTCATAAGATAGGGAAAACTTAAGTCTTCTCTTTGCACCATGAGCTTCTTTGGCCATTGTAACTAATGAAGTTTGGTGATGGTGCTCTCACATATTTGGCCATCCTGGTTGTGTTCTCACCTTTGCTTTTATAAGTCTTCTTGTTATTGCTGTGCCCTTGTCCAACCTGGTCCACCTCCAGTGCATCCATGGGAAGGATGGGCTTTCGGGATACTGCTGGGTGTGTGGGCCTCTTCTCTGTGGATAAAGAGCCACCTGGCACCACTCTCCTGCCCTGGTGAGGATGAAATGCCTCTGCATGCTTCTGCTGCATGCTAGCCAGAAAGAGCCAACCGGCTTACCTGTTC
>JAQZBX010076752.1:0-14389 GCA_029593785.1 Cabassous unicinctus | reverse complement strand
TTCCTGCTGGTCAGTGACTGTGACAAAAGCTGCATGATTCTGTCAGTGATAATGACAGAAGCTCCAGTACCAGAGAGAGGGAGGAGGGACCTAGAACTCAGTCTTTCTTTATCCTGTTTGAAAAAGGGACTCTCTCTGCCAGCTGGTTATTCTCATGAGGCCAGGGTGGTGGGCGGCCGCCAAGGTCCTCAGGGCACATCTGAACAATACTAAAACCAGAAGTGGTGCTGGCCTGGGAGTCAAAGGGCGGGACAGCATGACACATGCTAGGGAGAAGGTGGGTGGTTTTCAACAGCTGCCTCCGCTGGCGGGAGCTGTGTGACAGGGGTCAATGGTAGGAATCACTGTCATTCCAAATTTGCACCATACAGAAGAGGAAGCTGTCACCGCCAAGCCACCTCTTCTTGGTGCTTACAGAGCAGAGGATTTGCCCCTGCAGTGGGGACCAGAAACTGCTCTGTGTCCATCCTGTGAGTACCGACCAAGAAATGGAATAGGCAGCTTGCAGGAATTCAGGGCTACCACTGAAGGCAAAAGTCAGAGCTCTGGGAGCAAAGGGGCCTGGCAGAACCTTTGCTCAGCTCTAGGAAGCATTTTTTCACCAATGACAGTACGGGGTGTAAAGGATGCTATTGGGGCTCCACCCAGATCTCCTTTGCCAATTCTGGGTGCTGGTTCCCCAGCTTCTGTAAGCTTTGCTCCTACGAATTTACACCTTTGGAGTCCTTCTCTTGGGCCACTGGTGTCACTTCACCCAGACTTGGAAAACTGGCAGTGCTGAGAGTAATATCCCTGCTGGGCAGAAGGAAGCTAACGCCTGATTGGTGCCGGCACAGGACAGCCCAGTCTCCTCGTCTGCATGGGGATAAACTCTGCGGTGTGATTTATGCTCCGGAGCTCCCCGCAGGAT
This sequence comes from Cabassous unicinctus, assembly GCA_029593785.1. Taxonomy (NCBI): domain Eukaryota; kingdom Metazoa; phylum Chordata; class Mammalia; order Cingulata; family Chlamyphoridae; genus Cabassous; species Cabassous unicinctus. The sequence continues at coordinate 13,479 of JAQZBX010076752.1, read as the reverse complement.
CAGGCAGCGGCAAGGGCTTCACCTGAAATCACACCCTTGCTTAGCTGCTTCCCCCACCCCCTCGCCGGCTTCTCCTGGGAGGAGCTCCTTGATAAATCACCTGCTCATGAATCCTCTTCTCCAAGTCTGCTTCTGGGAGACAGCAGGTCCACTGGGGGTGCTCTCAGGGGCTGAGGCCAAATGGAGGGGAGACCCAGGGCTGCGGGTGGGGGTGCTCTGCCTGGGGGCCTGCTGACTTTGCACCCTCGTAGTCCATTCTTCACGCTGTGCCTGGGCCATTGTCAAGCCCTTCAGGACAGACCCCCCCCCACCACCACCCCTGAGAACTGCGACAACCTGCTGCATGGGTTTGGCTTCTCAGACAGGGGTTGCTCGTACAGTGACTGAGAGGCACTGCATCCTGCCAACGGGGCTTCTTTTGGCTGCCCAGGGCCGCCCTGGTAGGCCTGCCAGGGGAGTTTTGGCTTCCCAGGGAACCATGTAAAGCAGGAATTTTATAACCAGAGTCTCTGTTGCCCAGTTCAGGGAAGTCAGGCTGAGACCAACTGGCCCATGTCAGTGGCGTGTGACCACAGGGAAAGCACCTCTGCAGAGGCAGCGGCACTGACGGCCTGGCCACCCCTGGCCACAAGATGGCCCTTGCCCACCGCCATCTGCACCACCCCCTGACCAGGTCACCCAGAGCCCCCCCTGAGAGTGCCTCCAGGCAAGGGGTGAAGAGTGGTGGAAGGGCCCCCTTTCGGAGCCTCAAAAATGCCCATGTCACAGATGGGGTGACTGTTGCTTCATCAAAAACACCAGCCCTTTGGCTGAACTGCAAGCCCATTTCCCGTCAACCTATGCCATGGGTCGCTGTTGAGCAATAACGTGTAAGTTGGATCAGATGGCCCCTCTGTCAGGATGACTTTCCCAGAGGTGTGGCCCACGGGAAGCGGTCTTCCTAAGGCGGCCTGCCCACGGACCCAGCCAGGGCCATTCTGAGAACGACACCAGCATTCCCAGCACAGTTACTTTCAGAGCAAAGGAGGAGGCTGCCTATGAGAAGGTCAAAAGGCTCTCTAGGGCAGTGGATGTAGCTCAGTGGTTGGGCTCCTGCTTCCCATGTACGAGGTCCTGGGTTCAATCCCTGCTACCTCCTTTAAAAAAAAAAAGGCTCTCTAGCAGGGACCTGCACCAGATGAGCCTTCCCCGAGCCACATGGAGAGCAGACACTGAAACTGGTCCCAATGTTCTCCAGGGGCAGCATGGCCGCCAGCCTCCAGCAGGGCAGAGGCCAGTGCAAGCCTAAAATCCAGGGTTCTTACAAAGAGCCCCCACATGGAAAGAAAGGCTCAAGCCTGGGTCTCCACCAGCAGCTCCCCCACATTCTAAAACAATGCTTCTCTCTGCCCAGTCCCTGTACCCGCCCAGGAGAGCACATTGCCTCATCTCACCTCCAGAGCTACCTTTGCTCTCATCTCAGATGAGGCTCTGGCTTCTTCCTGCCCTGGAAGCCATCCCTGTGTGCCTTCTCCAAATGCCTGCAGCCCTGCTTTGGTTGTGGCTCCTTTTCCACCAGCTGCATCCCTTCCTCCTGGAAGTGCCCTCACAGCTCTTGCCTTCTCCTCCCCTGACACACTGGGGATTCCCATGCCCACCTGCTGAGCACCACCCTCTGCCCTGTCCCCTCACTGCCTGCAAAGGGCTCTCATCGAGCTCCTCAGGCTCCTCTGCCAGGTGGCAGAGGCAGCTCAGCCTCCTCTCTCAGCATTTGACACTGCGGTGCCACTTTCTGCTCCCTCCTCCCTCTGGCTGTGCCTTCTCCATCCCTTTGCATCCCCCTCCTGCACTCCCAGTTGTGTCCCTCCTGGAATCTCCCCCAGAAAGGGCAAGGCCCTGGCCAACTCGCTGGCCCCATTGGAATCTACCTGCTCCCTGCTTTTCCCCCAAATCTGCTCGCTGCCAGGTAAACTCAAGGTCTTCTGCACCATCCTGCTCCTTTTCCCCCACACGCTCATCTCAACAACTGGCACCACCAGGCACTTGGTGGCTCAAGTCGGAAACCTAGAGGTCGCCCCCAACTCCTTCCCTTTTTGCGCCTCAGCCTGCACCGGGTCCAGGTGATTTTTCCTACATATTTCGGGTCGTGGCTGCCCCTTCTCTGTGGCCAGCCCTGGCATCAACTTCCAGCCTCTTCTGCAGTGCTTCTGCCTCAAGTTGCCAGGAGCAGGAAGTCTGTCCATGCAGGGAGAGGAAGGCCAGGGCCAGGGACCTGCCATGAGCTGCGCCCTCACCAGGAGGACCTGGAGGAAAGCAGGGCTCTGGTTAAGCCCCTGTGTGAGTCTGGAGCTGCTGGACCCCTCGCTCAGGGGCCCTGCTCCGTTTTGGGGGTTTAGAAACCTCTCACCCAGGGCCAACTCAGCTCTGGGGGCTTCTTCACTCCCAGGGTCCCACAAGTCTCCCTTCTTAGGCCAGATTTGCCCATCCCAGCCAAAGGTTTCCCCATAGCCACCCCCCACCCCCCACCCCCAGACCGGCCACAAGAAGCTGAACCACTCTGGATTCTCCACACCTGGCTTTCGGAACCCTAAACCACCCTTGCCCGACTACCAGATGCCCAGCTTCCCGTACTTCTCACTAAAGAACAAAATGGGGCTGAGGCTTCCCTGTGCCCTGAGCAGGGGCTGCCTATTGTGGGTTATCTTGAGGAAATGCCTTGCTCTAAACAGAGCCCCAGTGGTTATTTCTTTGAAGCCAACAGGGTAGGAACTCCAGTAATCTTACAAAGGCCGTTACTAGCGCTGCAGAGGTGAAGGGATTTATCAGACCTTTTCCTGGGGCCCTGCAGGCTGAGGGGAGGGCCTTGTGGACACTTTGGGACCCCCTAGGAAGGGGGGGATGCTGGAGAGAACTTCTGGGGCCTCCAGGGCCTCTGGAACCAAGCACGGTGGCCTGCAGGAGCCTGGGGGAGGGGCCGCGGCCAGTGGGAGAGGCTTTCAGACTTTCAGGGAACGTAAATTTTACCCCGGGCTACTTTCTCTGGGATTTATTTCTCAGCGAACTTGAGACTTTGCCTAATTACGTTTGGGTCTTTTTCAAAGCACATAAATTGCATCCAGTTCTTCTGCCTCCTTCTCGGGAATAAATTGTCCCCCGTGCAAGGAGGGATCTGGAGGAGAGAGTGAGACTTTATTAATTCGACACAGAACTCTGCTCCCTTGCCTTCCCTTTCTGCCCCCTGTTGAATAATAAAATAATGAAGATTTGACTTGGACCAGGATGTGTGGATAAATATATTGGTGACATGAATGGAAATGGATTTATAACATAAACAGGAGACTTCATCAATTTAAACCTGGCCTCCTTTCAATGGGCATAAATTACATTTTCTTTTTCCTACCAGTTGCTGTTTTTTTTTTTGAACTGGATTTATCGGAATTGAGATTTCACTAATATATTTCATGGAGCCTCGTGCTTCCTCTTTCTGCCCAACTCATTAAAAGCAGGTTTCTTTTCAACCACCCTTTTGGAGTCTCCCACACCCCAGGTCCTCCCTGAGCTCCGTGGCCCACTTGGAGGTGGGGATGGGGGAGGTGAGCGGGCTGTCTCGGTCTGGCCCTGAGAGACCCTTGCACTTTAGCTCCCTCTAGAACATCCAAGCCACCTGGGGAAGGATGCTATGGTGGAGTGTTCAGTTCGAGACGCAGAAGCAGAAGTTTGTCCCTTGCTGGGGCAGAGGGATGACTCAGAGCAGGGCCTGGGACAGGTCAGCAAATGGGTGGTAGGGGGATTCTGCAAACAGAGTGGAAGGAAGAGGTCCAGGGGCCAGGGAGTGGGAGAGGAGGGTGGAGGCTGTGCCTGTGGGTGCTTGGCCGGGGGTCCAGGGGAGGGGGAGGAGGGCAGAGAGCAGGGGGTGCTTGAAGATGCCATCAAAGACCAGTGGCAGAATGCACATGGCACAAAAAAGGAAGATTTCTTAGGGGTTCAGGGTCTGATTGACACATTTCCTCTTGCTCGCTCTCCTCCCCTTCTCCTCCTGCTTTCTCTCAGCACGTGGGGATTTGGTTCTGTACCCGCTAACATGTTGGGTGAGAGCAGGGAAGATGACTTGGGACTGCCCTATGGAAAAGATGTGACCTTTGGATTAGGTGGCTTGGCTTTTTCTGTATCTTTGCTGGCATCTCAAGGTAACTTCTAGCCTGGGCATTCCACATAAGGAGTCTTCTAGCTGCCTCTCCCCAGGTGTCTTCCTTCAAACTTGGACAGTGCTGAAAGTCTCAAATATTCTCATTTGTTTAAAGTGGTAAGAAACGCAGTAGGTTGACCCTCCTGGGGGCGTATGCATGAGAAAGAAGCTTGGCTTGCATTTTTAGAGAACCCGAAGAGGGCAATGTTTGACTCAAAGAGGTGAGCCATGGAGGGAATTTGGGGCATCACAAGAAACAGCTGATGAAGGATAGTCACTCGCCCTTCCTGACACCCTGGAGGCTCTCCCACCTTCAAGAGAAGGGCTCTGCCTTGGCCATGCTGCCCTGTGGCGAGCTTAGGGAGGAGGCCAGAGGGAGGAGAGAGGCTGCTCCCACCCAAACCCGCCTCCCCATCTCCCAATGCACCAGCCCCAGGACTGGCAGGGGGGCCAGCTGTGGCTCTGCAGCCTGTCACTCCCGAGGCCTGCAGTCGGGCACAGGTGTTTCTAATAAGAGCCCCTTCAGGCTGGCTTCATCCAGGAGGATGTTTACAAGAAGGTCTGATGAGAAATTGTCTCCAAATGCTGTCTTGTAAGCAAGACGTTCAGGAGGGGGCTGTGTGCCTTAGGCTGTGAGCAGGCAGGGCTCCTGCAGCCGGCTCTGGCCAGTAGTCATGGCTCCCTCCACCCCCCCAGGCCTCTTGGCCAGGACTGGCAGGCTGGAGCCTGGGCAGGTCTGGGCCCACCGCCAAGGGTAGTGAGCGCCAGGGGGCTGGCTTTCAATAAACAAGAGCAATGATGTTGGGAGAACCTTTGCAATAAACAGTGTCTGGGGCATCCTGATATTGCTGGTCAAGGGGTAAGGGGCAGGCAATCAGAGGTTTTATTAGCCTCATAATGAACAATCAACATAGCATTAAGGAGCATCTTCCATGGAAGAGCTGGGAGAAGGAAGGGAGGGATCCCGTCTCCAACCATAGCACAGAGTTCCTCAGGGTTTTTGGCCCCTGTGAGAGGAAGGCAGGGAAGCAGGGGCTGGCTAACTTTTTCTGTAAAGGGCCAGATAGTAAATAGATTTGGTTTTGAGAATCCTGCGGTCTCTGCTGCAACTCCTCAACTCTGCCATTGTGGCACCAGCGCCAAAGCAGACAAGAGGTAAATGAATGGGTGTGGCTAGATTTGACCTGTGGGCGGTTGTTTGCTGACCCTTGATGTATAGGATCAAAGGATGAGCCAGGAGGTCAGCCGCCTAGATCTCGCAGCCTGTGTGTAACCAAGTAGGACAGTCTTCAGGGCTCCTGACCCCCTGCCCTGCCCGGCTTGACCCAGCCCACTTGAGCTGATCAAGGGCGTTCCTGGAGAACTGCACTTGGCACAATGGAATTGCACCCCATGGAAAGGGTCATGTTCAAAGTTGCAGCAGAATTTGAGACCTAGTCAAGATGGAGGTATGAACACGGTGTTGCTGGGAGCTTCTGGAGGCTTCCCCTGAGTTGTGGAGTTAGGACATAAAGGAGAGCTTGGAGGGCCCAGGTCGAGGCACTGCTGCCAGTGTTGAGTCTGCGAATGCGTCCTCATTGGATTCCATCCCTGCTGGCTTGTGTGCGGTGGTGACGGGGTCCCTGTGGGTGAGATAGTCTTTAGGGAAGAAGGTGCAGTTGAACCTGGGCAGTCCCTGTGAGGATGGAATTGCAGATTCCTTCAGGTGTGAGTGGGGTTGAAGGAGACAGAGTGAGGGTGGGTTGTGTGTGTTGTGATGATTTAGGGTCAGTGTATACAGGATTTGAAGACTCAGCATAGCTGTGACTCAATGTGGCTGGGTGGTCAGTGGGCAGCGTGTGGGTTTGGGGCTGCATCAGGGTGCCCACCCCTCTAAGTGGGTGGGTGGGGCAGTGAGGTTTGGCATGGGGGGTGCAGTTGGCAGCCAAGGTGGGGGTTAGTGTGGGGTTTGGCTTTGGGGTGAGCATGTTTTTGTTGAGTAGGATGGTGTTTGAGGGTCAAATATTGGCTGAGACAGGGTCACTCTGGTTGTTTGGTGGCTCAGTCTTTGGTTGGGGCTGAGTGTGAGGTGAAGCTCTAGGGTTAGGCTGTGGCCTTGTTTGGGGGTCAGAGTGCCTGGTCTTGGAGGAATCCATGGCTGGGATTGAGTTCATCGTGTGGTTGATGTTTGTGGGGGTCAATGAGCATGTAGCTTGGTGAGTCTGTGCCTGTGGCTCTAGTTGGGTGGTGAGAATCCCATGTTAGGTTTGCAGTGGGAGTGACAGGCAGTGATTGGGCTTGGGGGCCGACATGTGGCTGGGAAGCTGGTGGCCAGTGCTAATTGGTGTCTGGTGGATTAATGCATCATTGAGCTGGAGATAAGCGTGTGTTGTTTGGAACTGGGGAGTCAGTGTGTATTAGGTGTTGGGTCATCACCCACATGTTGCTGAGCTCAGAGATTAGCGAGTGGCAGGGCTAAATGTCCCACTGTAGTCATGGCTGTGGGTCAACATATATCCAGGAATGGAACTGAGGCATCAGCGTGTCTCGGAATTGGGGACTCAGTGTGCTGTGGGCTCCTTGTGGTTGAGAACCAAGTAGAGTTGGACTTGCAATAGGGGGAGGTTTGTGCATGTGTTATGTGGCCCGAGAGTCAGGTGAGACCAGGCTTGGGGTGGTCAGTGTGAGTTTGCCGATCAGTTGGTCATCATGAGGTTCAGTTGAGGGCTGAGGGTAGCTGAAGTGGGGGATTGGAATAACCAAGTGGTCTTTCGGGGAAGGCTCCTAGAGGAGGAGCGCCTCAGAAGCAGAGCCTGAAGGCTGAGTCAGAATTAGCCAGGGCCTGGGCCGTGGGGCCCACCGGCGGGGAGGGTGTTGAGAGGTCATGTGTGACTAAGAGGGAGAGAACGGGTCAGAGGAGTCGGGGAAAAGGGTGTTCGTGGGGAGTTGGCACCTTGTTTGGGATGGAGACTTCTGGGTGTGGTCTTCTCAAATGCTGAAGTCAAAATCACGGAGATTCTGGGGTCCAGTTTATTTGAATATTTGGGCAAAAACTCTGTAGCAAGTGCTATTGTGGCCCTGCCTGTACTCCCTCCCCAGACTCCCTGGGCACTCGGCATTCCTTCCATGCTGACATCTTTCTGCTGTGGCACCTGCAAGCTGCCCGGGGGCCCTGCCTGGCTCTGGGCAGGCCAGTCTGCACGGGCCGGGCCAGAGATGCCTGGAGCTAGTGCGCCAGCGGCAGCCCAGCGCTAACAATGCAGGAACTGGAGGATAAGTACCCTAGCTTGGGGTCCTCACAGGGAGCACCCACTTCCTGTGGTAGTCCCTTGCTCATTAACAGTCCCTGTGTGGGATTCTTTCCCCTCCCAGCTCAGTCATCACTTGGGATCACCTCCGAAGTAAATGACTTGCCCTCACATGCTTGTTTGTGTCACAGTCTGCTCCTGGGGAACCCGACCTAAGAGCAACGTTTTAATAATAAATCGAGCAAAGATATATTATGGTGCATGAATGCCTCATGAATTCTCAAGATAAAGCAAAACAATTTGATAGAGAGCACATGCCTCTGGCAGGGAGGCATTCTTCACTACCTGTGGGCTGAGGCTCTAATTTGGGAAGGTTCTAGCAGCAAGGCTAGGGGTCTGTGTGTGGTTCTGGATGGGGGCAGGCAGCTGGCTGGGCTGGGGCTCATCTGAGACAGAGGGTCAGAGTGTACTCAGGGCTGAGGCTGTGAGGGCCAGCTTGGGTTTGTGAATCAGGGTGCAGCTGGGGCCAGGGGCTGAGAGTATGTTTAGTTTGGGGGCTCAGTGACTATAGGAAGTGCATGGTAGGTGAGGGCGGAGGGTTGACTGCTGCTCTATAGGCCAGCATCCCAGCAGGAAGCAGAGGGCAAGCTCATATGGTAAGTGGGGAGAGTTTACTAAAGGGACAGTCTCCTGGGAGCTGTCACCACCACTAGTCTGGAGGGACAAGGAGAGGGGATGGCTATCAGGACCCAAAGAGAGCAGGGGCTTTGGGAGGAGGGACGTTGCCAGTCTGAGGCCCAGCAGGGAGGGAGCCAGGGGAATAAACACCCCATTCTTCTCCCATCCCCCAGTTTCCTGCCTGAACTTCCCTTTGGCCAAACCCAGCTGGAAGCAGGATACAATGCCTGGGGTCTGCAGAGCCGGGTTGGAGGGGGTAGACCATGACTGTAGGTGGGCAAACAAGATGCTGGGCTCAGTGGCCGACTTGGGCTTGGTGGTTGGTCTGAAGCAGGGGTGCAGTGAGTGTGCTGTTGGGTTGTGTGGTCATTAGGCTTTTTTCTTATTTTGTAAGGTCAGTGTGTGATTGAAGTTGCTTGGTTTTAGGGTTCAGTTGTTTTGGGGTGGTCTGTGTCCTGTTGGCATTGTGGGGATCAATAGGCAGTTGCTGAGGGGTGACCCGTATGGCCCAGTTGTGGTCATGTGGTGGGTGGGAAAATGAAAGCATGCTTGGGATTGAGCGGAACCAACATGTAACCAAGGTAGGAATTGACAATTGTCTTCTTGGGCAGTTGGTATTTCCTAGCGGTGGGCTGTGTAATTGGTTTGAGGGTATAATGAGTCATTGGAGTTGGGGGTTAATATTGGAAGCAATGGGGGAAAGGGATCAGGATTTAACAAAGGGGGCTGTTAGGGCTGCTGCCCATCCGTGGATTCTAAAAAGGACCCTCCTCTGGGTGGATGCAGCCATGCCCCAAGTTGCCAGGCATGGTGAACAGAGGGCAGGCTACATCTCAGCCCTCATTTGTCTTCCCATCTGGGTGTGTTTGGGCAGTGACCAACCTGCACAACTGCACACAGCAGCCCTGGGGGGTGGTTGGGGCCTCTAGGGGAGGGAGCGCCTCACTGACACAGCCTTAGCAGTGCCCACATCCTCCAGTCCCCTCCCCAGCTGTCTCCTCCTGCTGTTCTGTTCTTTTGAAAGGAGGCTGGGTGGGTTTCTGCAGTGCAAGTCCCCGCACCCTGTGCAGCTTGGGAGCTGGCTTCCTGGAGTGAGGGTCAGGGTCAGGGTTCGAGTCCTGGCCACGTCGTATATGTGTCAGAATGAGCAATGCCTTTTTAGGTCACATATACTTTGGACTTCAACACTGCTTTATGTAGGCCGTAAAATTAATAGGTGGGAACTAGATTTATGGGCCCCACTGGGCTGTTCTTTGCTTGTTAGGTTAAACACACTGATTTCCTGGTACAAAAGTGCTTGTTAAAATAATCTCCCCCAGCACGTTCAGAGGGGACATATCTGTCTTGTTTGGAGGATGGGGAGAAGACTGCAGTGCCCCATCCCGCTTCCCCTGCTGCCCACCTGTCATGGCCTCCCCCACTTCCAGCTGTGTGTGATGGGATGAATGATGAGGTTTCTGGGTGGGGAGCCGTCTAGGCAAGGAACACGCCTCTGTGCAGATAGTGTTAGAGCCAGACGCGCACTCCCGTCAACCCCCGCCCACCCTGAAGCCTTTGTCCCTGACGGATCTTGAGAAGGGAGCAAGGGGAGCCATGCATGGGGGAGGCATGGAGTGGTGCAGAAGGATGCCCTAACTGCTCCTTCTAAAGACTTAAAGGTCCAGAAATGGAGGCAGAGGGAAGCAGGTAGGAGCACCACTCCTCTCCTTCCTGCTCTAAGTGCCCTCTGGGGACACCATGCCGGCTGGCAGGTGCTCAGGGCTCACCTCTGCATCTCCCACAATGTCCGGGGACATGCATGCATCATCTTTGACGCAGCCACCCCTGGGGCAGGGATCTGCTAGCTATCTCCTGCTCTGGTGAGGTACCTCTTCTTCCCCTGGGGGTGCAACTGGTGAAGTCACATGTGGAGAGGATTCTGCAGAGCATGCAAGTAGGGAACTTCTGACAAAAACCAGGTTGCTCACAGAGAAGCCAGGCAGAGCTGGGAGGTGGGCCTGGGCAGGGCCGATGGTGAAGGTCTTGGTAGAGGGCAAGATGGTGTTTTGAACAGCTCGGGGACACACTTACAGTGCCCAGGCTGAGTCAACTCAAGAAGAGTGCTTGGCACACTGAATGCCCCAGAGATGCTTGTCGTCTGGTTCCTGGATTAAATCTAGTCTTGTAACCCTCCAAAGATTGTATTTCCCAGTCCTCTTACATATCCTGGTACTCGGCTGGTTCTGCTGAATGGAGGGATGTCCACTGAGGTCCTCTCCTCTCCTCTCCTTTCCTCATGCTTTCTCAGGTATCATAGGCTATCATGCCTTGTAAGTAATGCTCTCGTGGGCTGGAACGCTCACCCCCTCTGTCAACCGAACTGCTTTGCCTCGGAGACTCATTTCAACAGCCCCACCTCTAAGCTACCACTGCACTTCGTATTTGATATTTGCTGTCATTTTGGTAAAGCACATGACCTGCTCCATGCGTGATTCTTCACAAGTATTCTCTCATTTAACCATCATGAGATATTATACCCAATTATAGGGAGATAAAAAACTGGGGCTCTGAGATGTCGATGAAACTACCCAAGGCTACCCAGGCAGAAAGTGGCAGAACCAGGACTCGAGCCCAGCTCTGTGGGCTCTACTCAGTAAGCGGCCCCCCATCATCATGGAGTTGTGTTTTTTTTCCTTTTTAACTTTATATTTTGAAATAATTTCAAACTTACATTATTAAAAATAGTACAAAACCAATACAGAGAACTCCAATGTACCTCCATCTAAATACCCGTATTTACCAAATTTTAACAATTGCCATATTTGTTGTATCATTCTATCATCCATCTATCTATCTATCTATCTATCTATCTATCTATCTATCTATCTATCTATCATCTATCTATTTCAGTTCGTCTATCTGTCTTGTCTATCTAAATTCATGTCTTGCCTAGCTATCATCTATCTGTCTAATCATCTATCTATATCTTCTAAACATTTGAAAGTAGGTTCATACATCATGCTCATTGAACACTTAATACTTCCAAGTATATTTCCAGAGAACATAGATATTCACTTATGTAACCACCTTAAGTGCAGTTATCAAGTTCAAGAACTTGAATATTGATATAAAGCATACCGTCTATATTCCACTTTATTTATATGTCCCCGTAATGTCCTTGTGGGGACTTTCTCCTGTGTTATGAGATCTATTCCAGGATCATGTATTGCATTTAGCTGTCATTGTCTCTTTCCTCTCTCTCTCTCTCTCTGTCTCTCTCTCTGTCTCTTCTCTCTCTGTCTCTCTGTCCCTCTCTCTGTCTCTCTCTCTCCCTCTCCCTCCACTTGTGGGAACATATATACTACATACACTTTCCCATCCCAGCGCCTCCCAAGCACACTGTTCAGGAGGATTAATTACATTCACAATGTTGTGCTACCCTCTTTGCCATCCATTACCAGAATGTTCCCATCACCCAAAAAAGAACCCCTGCACCCACAGTGTTTATAATCATCTGTTTGCAAGCTTTTTAAAACTTTTCTCCATCAGATGGTGGGGCTCCTGCAGGCAGGAACATTGCCCAGATCACTAGTGAGCCTCCAGCTCCCTGCACTATCTTACTGCACAGTGGATATTTAATAAAAGCTCTGGACTGAGGTGAGGTGTCACAGCCACACAAAGTTTAGGTCTGGAGTTCAACTGTCTGGGCGAGAATCTTGGTTCTAGTACTTCTGCGCTCTGTGTAAAATGAGGCTAACAGTAGCACCTGCCTCATAGAGCTGTTGCCAGGGTTAAGTGAAATGCACTCGATTAAAGCCTTTACAACAATGCCTGGCACGGAACAAGAACTGGGTAACTCTTCCTTTTATCACTGCCGTAACCTACTTGAGTCCCTGCTTGTTCTGAAATACTGCCACCTGCTGGTAGGCTCCGGGTGCAGCTACCACATTGCATTTGCCCCAACTGGCTCCAGCCTGTGATTCCCCCATTTGAACCATCCTCCTCTCTGCTCTGGGCCATGTGCCTCCCTCTTTCCAACCTCTGCACAACAGCACCTCCTGCTGTGAGCTTCCTTGATAATCAACCTTGCACACTAGTGAGCCCAGAGCCACTCTAGCTTTTCCCCACTTCCTCCCATCCCCTAGCTATTTCTTGGGCTGCACAGAGGATTTTGGAGCCAGGGAGATGTGAATTTGGACCCTGGTATCAACACTTACTAGCTGTGTGACACAGGGCAAATGACAGAACCTCTCTGAGCTTCCTGGTTGATAAATGATAGGTACTGTTACTAATCTACTGTCCCCTTGCCTGGGCCAGCCCCTGGCTTCCCACTACTACTCCTCTCCCCTGCAGCTCCCAATGGGCTATTGCTTGCCACACACTCTCTTGGTAGGTTCTGAAGAATGTTCCCTGCCAGTAACCACAGGGAAAAGAGAACAACACACAGGCAGGGATGGGGTTATCGCAAAGATTAAAACCCATTTTGATGGTCATACAAAAAGCCTTAAGCCCCCACTTTTTCACTACCTTCTTGCTCCCCACATGTTTCATCTTAGGTCTTGCCTGGAGGGGGCTCAGCCTTCCTTGTCTCCCCTGACTGCACCCCGTGCTCTCTCCAAGCAGTAAGCTGGTAGAGCTTGGCTTATTCCATATCCTCCTGGAGGGGGTCTCTCGTGGGGATTGCTCTGGCAACGTGGGGGTGAGGCCACAGAGTTCTCTAAGGTCTTTTCTAGCCCTGGCGTGCTTTGTGTCTGAGTCAACCATTCTTTGACTTAATGACTTCCAAATGTCTGCTTGGGAGAAGTAGCCTTTGCAGCAGTAGCTGATTCTGAGCACCACCTCACACCAAGAAAGCATGCCGGGCTCCGAAGCTGACGTCTCCTGATGGAAGACCGGCTCTTCTGTTCAAATCTAATCCAAGAAGGTCCGAGGCTGAGAAATAATTCAGATTCAGACCCTGGGTGGGGAAGACAAGACACACCGCTTACCTTTGACATGAGGCAGCACCCTACTCGAGGGCCCCCGCTGGCCCCTGTGCCCTAAAACGTGCCCCCATGCCTGAGATCCCATTTTGGTTTCCCTCCTTTGGGTTTGGCGGTCTCCTCTTCAAGTTCACCTCGCAGCCCAGCCTGGCCCCAGGGCAGGTGGCACTTGGGAAGCCTCTCCCTTGGGGCTGTGAGTGTCCCAGTCTCTCACAGGCAGCCCATGGGGCCCCGAAGAGGCAGAAGGTGGTGGAGAAGGGCTCCAAGGGGGCTGAGCTGGGAAGTGACGCTGGGACAGCCCTCACTGTGGAGCAGAGCCTGCCCTCAGGCCTGGGGGATTGCAGGGCCTATCTGGTGAGTCCACAACCAGCCCGCAGTGGGGAGCTTTGCTCAGACTTTGTAGACCATCCAATGGCCTCTTTCAAAACAGGATTTTGATGAGTTGAGT
>JAQZBX010076751.1:0-14379 GCA_029593785.1 Cabassous unicinctus | reverse complement strand
GCATCTGGTTTACTAGATGTATTTATTCTGGGTGCAGTTTCTCTCTTTAGTTTAGAGCTTTGTTGCCCTTTCTTCCTTGCTGGTTGTGTAGTAGGAGCCAAGGATGTAGTTGGTACTGTAAGCTGTGGAGGCTCAAGTTGCCTGCATTTCCCAAGGGACAGATAATTTTTCTCCCAATTTTCTCCTTTGCCAGGGGTAGGGACAGAACCACAGCCATGTGTAATAATCCAAGTCATGCAGGCCTAAACTCCAGTTGTCCTGAGAGACTGATAAGCTTCATGCCCCTTTCTCCCCTGCCTGGGACAGGAATTGAGCTGCAGGTGTGGGCAGCAATCTATGCCATACGGGTCCAAAATAACCGCAGTTGCCCCAGTAGACTTCCGACTATTCTGTCTATGCCAGCCAAATGTATATGCAGTTACCCGGAGAGACTGGTAGAGGGCTTGCCAGCTTCCTCCCTGCCAGACGTGAGGCTGGAGCCTAGGCTAGGTCTGCAGTTCAATCTGGGTGAAAGAAACCGGTCTCTACCATCACTGTGATTTTCAGTCAGTCCGGCTTCTCCTCATGCTGGGAGTGGGGTTAAAGTGGCAGGTACGGGCCTCTTTCTGACTTCCATAGGTTCAAACTTTAGCTGTTCTTAAGGTTATACTTCAGCCAGCCGAACTTACTAATCAGTAGCTGAAGTCGGTGGCCAACCGTCTCTCCCTTGACCCTGTTTTTGGGAAATGGAGCCTCCAACTCCAGCCACAGAATAGCTCCCGAGGCGGCTTGTGCTGCCTGTAGAGGATGGACACTGGCCCCTGGGGTGTGGAGTGCTCTACTTAGGAATCTTCTCTGCAGATGGGTAGTCTCCCCCTTCCATTCTTTCAAGGATGTTGTAGGATGCTCTTCTGGTCTCCTGGAGCTCCCAAACAGGTGCTTTAGTTAGCTCTGGGTGATTATTAATTGCCCTGTAGCAAGAGCTGACTTTAGGAGCTCCTTACTTTGCCGCCATCTTGCTGGTTGTCTTCCTCTTAAGGGTTTTAATGAGCCATTTACTTCAGTTTATAATGGTAGTTTGGTTTGTAGGTTTTCATACAGAGTAGCAATATTTGCTGATTTTGTTCTCTGATGCTTTAGTATGTTGTTTCAAAGAATTGCTATTACTATTTGGAATTTTAGGTTTTCTCTCTCTTTTTGAATCAAAGGAGAAAAATGAGGTTAGAAATTGCTTCTTTGTGAAACCTTGAAAAACACTGATTGATACGTGTTACCAGAACTCAAAAGTTCCAAGTTAAAGGTGCTATATATTTTGGCAACTATTAGGCCAACTCATTACCTTTGCTTAGCAAGGAGAAAATAAAGCTGAAGAAACATTGGCTAGCAATTTCTAATACCTAAACAGCTAATAAGAGGAAGAATATTCTTTCTCCATTAATTAAACTATGCTGCTGTTACCACAAGACCTTCCTGAAACTGATTGTCCTTTTAAGGGAATGGGTTAATGAGAACAATGTATCAATTGACATTCTAATGAGGAGTTGGGAGGCAGGGGGTTAGAATTGGACTTCTGTGCTAGCTTAGTTTTGTAGATCCAGAGAACAAAGGAGTAGGAGACCTAGTCAGCTGCTTTTATACACTGTTATCTTATAAATACCCCTTGCTGCTTTTCATTAGCCACAATAAAGAGACTCTACCAACCCTCTACAGCTCCCAAATTTCCTCAGCACTAATTTGAAGTCAAGGTTGTGTTTAAATATAATTTTCAAAAAAAAAGGAAAAAAAAAAAACAACCATGGCTCTCAGACAAATATAAAGCTAACACAGTAAAATTTTTATTTAACTAATTATTAATGTGGGAACCAAGGAGAAGTTATAACTGGTTCAAAAGAGAATCCAAAGAATAGACACATTTATAGATCAGAAATAATTAAATAAATTTGAAAATGGTACAAAACAGATTTGGGGGGTAAGGTAGTCAATTGAACCTCCATCAGATAGAATTTATTTGCATTCAGACAAGAATTATTTTCTATTGCTATCAGTTATATACAACTTACATTTGTAAAATAGTTCAAAGACAGTGAAAAGGCAGAGGCCCCATAAAATCAGAATCAAATAACCTGAAAGGGCATGCACTAAACAAGGCCAAGTTCTCTGAACAAGCACATATTTTTCACTCCCCCTCTGTATGTTAGGATTCCTAGTTCATTCCGCTTATGAAAACAAATATATAATTTAACAGAAAACATTTCCAAAGTGAACAGAAGGGATTTAAATAAGAAAGCCAAAGTAGGCATGCCCCTGTGCTTTCCTATTTTAAGCATCATTAGAGAAATTCTCCTGGACCCCTGACTTTGCTGTCTGTTGTTTTTCAAACTGAGCTGCCCTCAATGCCTGTTGCACATTGAGATCACCTGGGCAGTGCTTTAAAAAAAATCTGTTGCCTAGACTGCATCCCAGAGATCCTGATTGAATTGTTTTGAGTTTTGCCTCCTGTATCTTATTTTTTAAAGCTCCCCAGGCAATTCTAATGTATGGCCAGGGGTAGAGAACTACAGCTCTAAAGGGCCATGTACTGCTACTTTCCAACCACTTCTGCCGTCATTTAGCAAAGGTTGCAAAATCAAAGGTTTTGGGTGGGCCAGGCTGATGATGTAAATGCATGGAGACCCTGCTTCCCACAATCATTCCAATTAAAGTTTATTTTTCTGCTTGCTAGGGAAGATAGGTCTGTCTGTAAATTTAGCCCCGACTGACTCTTAAAGTTGGAAACTATACAGGATTGTCGTCTTCTCGCAAGTTTAGCTCCCTCTCTCTGACTCTCAGGCTTTTGCTCTTACCACTTTTTCAACTAGGAACATCCTTACCTCTCTCTTTCTGAACCCTTTCCCCAAGTTTGTACATACTAAGTCCTTCACCCTGAGATCAATATTTCTCAAACTTTAGCATGCATCACAATCACATGGCAGGCTAGTTGGCACACCTATTGCTGGGTTCCAACTCCAGAGTTTCTGATTCAGTAGGTCTGTGGTGAGGTCAGAGAATTTACATTTATAACCTGTTCACCTGTGAGAGTGACATGTTGATCTCGGGACCACACTGTGAGAACACTGGCTTGAGCTCTTTGCTTATCATTTCTTCTTGCAACATTGTCTCTTGTGAGCCTGCTTGTGGGTTTTTATAGCACCAGAGATCCCTGCTCTGTGTGATTTTCATAGTCATAATGATTCTGTTTATGTGTTTGATGGTTTTGATAACCAACTAGCTCTCTACTGGAGGCTGGCTAGACTGTAGTGTCATTGAGGACTAAGTCTGTCTTTTGTGTAACATAGTAGCTTTAACATCTATCACTGAACAGTGGAGAAAGAAGTATAAATGGCAGATCAACTTTTTCTTGTTAAGCATTCTGTTTAAAATGTAATTTTTTCATCACCTTCTCATTTTCTTTTTTAATCCCCAGTTCATCATGTCATCTCCTAGCTGCCCAGGTATCCTCTCTGTGACACTATGGCTTGGCTCCCTCTCCCAGTTGCATATTCTATATCCTCAATGTGTGGTTTGGAGAAGCACAGACTCAGGTCCTACCCCAGAGTTATAAGGTCCTTCCCTAACTGATTCCTGTTTGCTTTAAAGTCCAAGAAACATTCTTCTCTCTGACAGTCTATGTGGATCTTCAGTCTATCCCATCTCTGTATTAAAATAGAAAAATTTTAAAAAGCCACTCCATAGAGCTGCTTCCTGTGTTATCAGGACCTTCTCAGCTGAGAGACTATCTAATTTTATCAACACATTTGTATTGTTCTGCTGACAGCCGATAACTGCAAAATGTGTCCTTCCTTTGGCAATTGGTATTTCTGGTTTAACAGGGTCTTTCCAAACCCCATCTGAAAGAATTAAGGAAACAGTAATTTTAAATTCTGTGACAGGTTCATGGAGGTAAAAGAATTGCCAGGGAGCTTTAAATCATGCATGCATTTAATTGAAGAAATCCACTGTAACCATTTCTGTGTAGTTAGACGCAGTTGTTTTTTATTAGGTTCTGCCTCTGTTTTTTTTTTCTTAGTTGTTATTTTTTTGCTTCCTCCTCCTCCTCTATCTCCTCCCTCCTCTCCATCCCCCTTCCCCTGCTTCCTCTCACACTCTTTGACATTTGTGCAGCATTAGTTTATAATGTACACAATCTCATTTGGTCACAGGTCCACTGTATAATACAGACAAAAGAGCTCATTTTACACATGAGTAACTGAAGCTGGAATAACTCGGCCTTCTGACTCCTCATCCAGTGATCTCTCTAAAGGGCTTTAATCACCTCCCCATGAGTCAGTTTTAAGCATGTATCCTCATGAGAAAGGACACAAAGGAATGAATATTAGGTGACTGTTGGAGGGAGGACACCATTGCCCCATGTGTAAAATGTTTCTCAGCTAACCACTATTTCCTTAATGAAATAGAAGGAATATCCAGTTGTCTTTTTATTGTAAATATATCACCTTCATTTAAGAGAAAACAAATACCTTCTAAACCTTAGTGCCCCCCTTCCAAAATTGTGACTTCCATCCCCAGCTCAGCCAGCTGCAAAAGGCTAATTTGTTTCATTTCTTCTTTGATGCCCTGGCAGACTTACAGTGGCTGGTCAAAGAACTATTACATGACAGTCTGCCCTAGGCTGCAGCCTCTTTAAGGTACAGGCTGGGACTTTTTCTTTGGTGTACTTCCTATTCCTGATCTAGTCTAGTACTTAGTACTAGTGCATGCTCCATAACTAACTTAGATAAAAAATGTTGTGGGATCAATGACTATTGCAGAGAACAAGAGAATACTTTTAGAATCATTCTAATTGTAGGTTCTTTGAGGACTACTTTTCAGACCATCCCAACCCAAGGGCATTGTCAGGTGATCACTAACTGATAGTTTCTCTCTACTGAAATGCAGTCAAGCCTAGTCTAGGCTCGGTAGCTTCTATGCTGCCTGACTAAGCACTGCCATTGCTTTTTTTCCTTTTTGTTCAGTGACAATTGTATATATTCTATCATATATAGGAAAATGTTTTATTAGTAGAACATTATAACAAAGTTATTATTTTTATTATCATTATTCTCAATGACAATTGGTTTGTTGCAAAAATCCAACTATTCTCCTATTTATCATTAGAGTACAGGACAGGTTGGCTATTTGTTTCGAATTTGAACTAGTTAAAGGTAGTTTCTTGTTAATGAAGAAAAAAAAAAAAATACCTGATCAGATTCACATCTCATATAGCTAAATCCCATATTCTTTTATTTTTTTACCCTTAGCATTGCTATATTACCTTCTTTGCCTTTGCTAAAAAATATTACAATATAACTGTAAACAATAGTCTACAAATTACATTAGTTGTATTTTTCCCATGTATCACCACATCCTTAACACCTTTAATAGAGGGACATTCTTGTATATATATTATTAACCCCAATACTCAGTTACCACCAAAATCATGATGTTTTATAGTCCTTAGATTATCCTCTAGCTGTCTTTCCATTAACATTAACCTCCCTGGGTTACCCCTTTCAGCCATAATCACATTTATAAATCAGCAGTGTTAGTTATACTCATTATAATGTTACTATCAATTCCATCCATTTCCACATATTTACGATCAATGTCATTAAACATTCTACATACATTCAGCATCAGCTCCCCCTTCTCAACCTACATTCTGTCTCTTACTAACCTATACTCTATTGTTTAACTCTATAAGTTTACTCATCATATTTCATCATATCAGTCCGACCATACAATATTCATCCTTTTGTGTCTACTTCTTGGAACTATAGGATAATTGTTCAGAACTCTGAATCCATTCTGCCTGGATTCACATCTTGGTTCCTCTTCTTATTAGCTGTGTGAACAGAGACAACGTGCATAAATGTACCTGATGTCTTCATGCTTCAGCTTGTGCATCTGCCAACCTGAAACAATAATATTGCCTATTTTATAGGATGCCATGAGAAGTAAATAGATAAAACATTTAAAGATCTTAATACAAAGCTTGGTACACAACAGACAGGTATGGTGAATACAGTACATTTAGAATAGTACCTGGCACGTAGTAGGAGCTCAGAAAAGTGTGTAAAGCATTTACTACTATAAAGTTTTTTATGAATTCTACAGCACCGCACCAGGGCAATGATGCTAAACAGAGGTTTCTTGAGGCACAAATGATATGCTTTGAGTTAATCCACAAAAAATCTACAATTGACATCCTGCTAATGATTTCGTCTATAATTTCTATCTCCTGATATAAAAACGAGTTAAGTAGAAGTGGTCTGGAAACAGGCCATCCTGGGGGACTTAGCAGGCATATGAAAGAGCTTTTATAACCATTGTCAGACTTGCAGGTAAAAAAAATGTGTTCCTTTCAAGAGATATTAACTTGGCACCTTCCAAGGACACTAAATTTACTCTGAAAAGAAAATGCATCTGCTCTTTACCTATTGGCAGAGGTATAGCAAATAGTTTTCTCTTGTACCTTTACTTAAGTTCTTTTTCCTCCACCAGGCAAATAAGAGGTAAGGTAACTGATGAGGCTTTCTGGTTCCATAAAATGGGGTCTTACTAGAGCAGGTAAAAAATGCTGGAAATAAAATTCAGTTTAAAATATAGGTTTGGAAAGAGAACCATGCAAAAGTCTCCAGATTCTATTTTTTAATTTAGCATTTTATTCTAAATAAATCTAATTCTTTATTGCAATGCTAAAACAGATATTTTTATATGACTTCATGATCAAATTGAGAATATTTCATAAAACTTCCTTTTGTACTTCATACGTCTTCTGTCTTATTAGTGAGGTAGACTGTTTCCAGATTGGAGATGGGAACTCCAATGAATTGTGACTTTTCTCTCTATCCCCCTTTCTTCAGAAAAATTTCCCTGTTAAAAATGCTGATGGATGGAACAATGCATACATACCTATTTCCATGATAATTTATCTGCAACCAACCATTTTCTTTATGAAACTTCATAGGATTCATTTTACAAAGGTTTACCTAAAAAGGCTGAGGATTTTTCCCCAAGTGTTCTTTAAAACTTTGGCAGCATCAGCCTCACCAAGCACCAACCTAGCCTAACTGATTCAAAATTGGCATTTTAATAGCTTACCTACATAATTCTCATGCACATTAAAGTTTGAGAAGTGCAGCATTAAAACATTAGAATCTCGTCTGTCCTGCGGTTTGGAAATTTGAAAAAAATTCCAAATTGGATCTATGATGGACTCGATCCAATTTTTCCAAAATTAAATTTGACAATGTATATTTTTTTAAAAAAAATATATATTCGTTTCCTATTTGCTACAGTAATGAGTTGCCACAAACTTGGCCTAAAATAATACAAGTGTATCATTTTGCAGTTCCAGAGATTAGAAGTCCAAAATAGATCTCACTGATTTAAAATTAAGGTGTTGGCAACCCTGTGTTCCTAGTAGATGCTCTAGGGGAGAATCATTTCCTTGCCTTTTCTGGCTTCTAGAGGCCACCCGAATTTGCTGTCTCATGGCCCCTTCTTTCATCTTTGAAGCCAGCAGCAGAGCATCTTTAAATCTCTCTCTCTGACTCTGAGTATACTGCCTCCCTCTGTGATTACACTGGGCCCACTGGATCTTCTAGGATAATCTCCCCATCTCAGAATCAGCCAATTAGCAACCTTAATTCTCTCTTGCCATGTAACATAATATGTTTACAGGTTCCAGGGAATATGAAATGAGTGTCTTTGGAGGGCCGTTATTTGCCTACCACATATAGGATTTGTGATTTAGCCAGTATAGTATGAACAACACTGATTAAACATAACTAAGAAGAGATCTTTTGTGCAGGACTTCTCAAAATCTCTAGTATATTAATATCTCATTGTGAAACATTGAAAATGAGAAAGACTAGGTGATTTTCCCCAAATGTGTTAGATTGCAGCACCCTTTTCTTAACAATTCCCTTAAGAGGAGACCTAGTTTGGGAAATGTGGCTCAGAGGAATATATAAAATCCGACCTATTCTTCATTCCCATTTATCCAAGGATTAACCAACACACACTCGAGACCTGGGCTTGAAGATTTAGGACCAGGTTTTCATTATCAGAAATAGTCTCAAGTCATTTTAGTTGTAGGTAGGTCACTTGAGTCCCCTGTTCCAATTCTGCTTGTTTTGTTGGGAAATCTATGTCTATATTTTGAACCTACCACTTACTAGTCATGTATCCTTGATCTTTATCTCTCTAAAGCATTAGTTCCCAAGTTCTGAGTTCTTGTGATGGCTATTAGTGTAATATACAGTCAGCCTAGATTTAAATGCTAGTACTGGACACTGCTTAGCATGTGACACAGGAAAGGGTACTGAGCCTCTTTGTGCATTGTTTTCCTCATTCATAAAATGAATGAGAGTAGTTTCAAATTCATAAAATCATTGAGAATTTAAATTAGATAATGTTTATATAAAGAACTTGATAGAACGTCTGGAATACATTGGGTGCTCAAAAATTTTGATGAGATTTTTGGTTATTATTTTTGTCATTATTATTAGAAAATAATCTGTAAGCACGAAGGTCCACTGCAAACCAATAGTATTAGAAGGAAAAGTCCCATTCCTCATGGAGATGTTGGTTTAATGGATATGACAGAGTACTTTTGAAATAGACTTTATAAAAATGAAAGAATTCTAAGTTCAGATTTAATGTTAAATGCAAACCAATGAGAAGCATTTGGATGGATAAGGAAAAGTTTAGTTTAAAATGATTGGATGTATTATATGGCAGAAATCCTTTTATCACGAGTATCATTTCAAATGACTGTCTACACAAATACAGCCACATCAATGAAAGATGCTTTAAAGTTCCACACATGGATTTTTACTGGCAGTTAAAAAGTTCACAAAGAAGAAATATTGACACACATAAGACACTCAGCTGCTTTTTTTCTTTTAAAGAAAAGAAATGGGGTTCCTGACCCAATATTATATTTTGAAATTCTAAGAAATCTAATTTTGTATGAAAGCTGATTCAAGCCACATATTAATCAAACCAATTTAGAAGATTAGGGCTTGTAATTAAAAGAACTGCATATACCTTTGTAAAGTGGCAGTTCAAATATAACTGGAACAGCAGTGTCAATATCTTTCCTGAGAGGAGAAAACATACCTGGGAATCTTAATTTGTGTCTCTTGCAGCCTAATAACTCAATTAAGTTCTGATAGAAAGATGAGCTTAGAAGGAAATTGAGAGAAACACACTAATTTCCCAAAGTTTAATTAGCTAAGTAGAAATCACAATACTCATAATCACAGATACATGGAGTTACAAAATTCTGATTACCAAAATACCAAAGTGTTTACCTTCAGGAGTGAGGAGAGTATGGTGAATGG
Organism: Cabassous unicinctus; assembly: GCA_029593785.1. NCBI lineage: Eukaryota > Metazoa > Chordata > Mammalia > Cingulata > Chlamyphoridae > Cabassous > Cabassous unicinctus. The sequence goes on along the minus strand of JAQZBX010076751.1, from coordinate 5,011 downwards.
TATGTGGGTAGGCATAGGCTCAGGGTTTGTGCACACAACCTCTTGGACCTGCACATTAGTATAGAAGACCAATGCTCATAGACAAAATGGACAAATCAATTACAAATATCAGTACTACATCATAGAACTAATAGGATGGGGTGTGTCACCTGTGTGCATGGGGAGATTTGAACGCAAAATGTTGAACCAGATGCATTTATCATTTGTGAGCCATTCTGCCTCTCCGTTCCAATCTAGATTTAATCTACAGGTGGTAGAGGACACTATGAAACTTTGACTGGCTGTTCATCCTCTGACTCAGGTTTACTCCGACTCATGGCCATTGTTGTAATTCTGTTTGTTATGATGTAGTAGAATATTAGCATTATATACTTAGACCTAGTTTTGAAATCAATTACAATTAGTTGCTGATTAGTCTTAGATGAATCATTTTTCACTTTCCTATGCCCATTCACAAAAACAAAAATGCAAATAAACAAAATTATTGTATATCTTAAGGGGTTTTATAATAATCATCATCATGAAATGAAATGAATAGTAATAATGGGCAGGAAATGAACATAGACAGTGAAAACCTTATTGTACTCCATGTGGCTAGTCTTACATATAGTAAAATTATAAATAATACAAATATTATAAAATAGAAGAGGGAGGGGACGGATGTGACTCAAATGGTTGGGAGTCTGTCTCCCATATGGAGGGACCTGGGTTCAATCTCTGGAACCTCCCGGTAAAAAAAAAAAAAAAAAAAAAAAAAGAAGAGGGAAAAGTAAATATAAACACTTTTAAAATGCAAGAATGTCTTTATAAAAAGGGAAAAAACATATCTACCTATTGATTGGTCTGTTGCAGTAATGGATAATAGCATCACAGTTTCTGCTCTGGGGCTTCTGCAAATGTGATAATTAGTTTGTACAAATCAATCTTCTTTACATAGCTATGTTCAATGGAGAGTATAGCCAGATTTGCCAATCTATATTTGCACATAGATGATCAAAGAACAATTTTTATTAATTTTATTTTTCAATGTTTTTCTTACAAGTATCAACAGATACTCAAATATTTAGGAAAAGTCTTTACAGTAAGTTTAACTGAAATTCGTAAGATTTCCATTCCACAATAAATTCCAGAAATTGCCATTCCACTAAGTCTTTGTTTCTTTGGGATTGAGTTGGAAAATTTCCCCTAAAATGTCTTTGTCAGAAAATTCATCATAAGCTTCTAGTAAATTTGATAGAAAGAAGTTTTTTTTTTAATTTTTAGAAACTTCTTTCTTTCTCCCTCTCCCTCTCCCTCTTCCTCTCGCTCTCCCTTTGTCTTTCCCTATCCGTCTCCCTCTCTCCATTGTTTAGAATTGATATCATCTGGTTGTGACAAAAGTCAGATGACTTTTAGTTATTTATTTTATAAATTCTCTACTAGCAGTGCACCTGCTTATTTTGGCGGACCATTCCCACCAGTCCTATCTCAGTGTACCTCTGAATAAACCTATAGGAATACTGTGAGATTTTATTGAATGAGACTGTACATGAATATAAAATAGGGCATGGTTCATAGAAAACCTTCCATGAATATCAGTGTACTTTCCCTTCTATGAGCTCAAAACTATAAATTCTAAGGTGACATGGTCCCATAGTTTACAGGTAAAAGATGAGCTACAGACTGGGGATAAAGTGTTGTATGGAACAGTGTGCATATACTCATAATATCAATGTGAACTCTTATACACCTGAAGACCATGCCATACTGTGTATATATTCTGGGGCCTTTAAAATTTCAGATGCCTCTACTGTCCATGTACTTTTCTTTTATTTTGAATTAAGTGTGATGGCAAATTCAGAAACCAAGAGTTCGGTGATAATCCAATGGCTTCATCTGTCTTCTACCTGAAGATGAGTATCTTCATTTGTCAGAGCTTCTCTGAGAAATATAACATAATGGTTGGCTTAAACAACCAGTGTTTATATTCTCATAGTTTTTGAGCCTAGGTCCAAAATCAAGATGTTGGCAAGACCATGCTTTCTCCCAGATTTGGTAGCATTCTGGTGATAGCCTTCCTCTGTCCCATGACAATTTCTCTTTCTTCTCTGGCTTCTGACTTCTTCCTGTGGTTTTCTCTGACTGACTGCATCTGAATTTCCTCTTTTTCAGGCCTCCAGTCATGTAGATTAAAGCCCACCATGATCCAGTTTGGTCATGCTTAAATAGGATCTTAGAAGGTCCTATTCACAAATCAGTCCACACCTTAACCAATAATACATTTTCAAAGGGTCCTATTTACAAATGGGTTCATACATACCCACAGGTACAAGGATTTGCTTTAAAACATGTATTTTGGTGGAGTGCATGATTAACTCTACCAAAGTGGGTGTCTTCAGAATTTTAAACATTCTTGAGTTTCAGAATTGGTGTAAGCCTCTGTAGCTCAGGGACAGCAAGGCTTTGCCTACAGCATAGAGAAAAGGCCAGCAAAGAGCAACAAATTATCATCCAAATCAGGAGTTCTTTAACCAGGGTCCACAGATCCCCAGGGTTCTGTGGAAAGATTTCAGGAAGTCTGTGAGCTTAAATTGAAAAAAATCAACTTATCTTTATTTTCTCTGACCTCTAACTGAAATCTAGCATTTCCTTCACTTATGAATGTATGCAATAAATTGCAGTAGTATTAATTTCATATCACATTAAATTTGTTGCATATTTCAAAAAATTGCTTACTCATCCATACTTTGAAATTACAGTCGTTGTTAGACCGGATGTTAGTTGAGTGTCATAAAACTATCTCCTACTACATTCTGAAAACGGCTCTTTGGTTTTCACCTGACTGGCAAAGGGGTCTGTGGAACAAAAAAGTTTATGAACCCCTGATCTAAACAAAGAAGGAACATTTTGACAAACATTTTACATATGCAATTCAAAAATTGCCAGTTTGCGGTGAAATCCTATTACAATTTCCTTCTGTCTTATATGAGAAACAGAAAGTTGAGTTTCTTGCTACCCTATCTACAAAGGTCTATTTGCATCAGTCAGCTATTGCTGTGGTAATGCTGCATAACAAATAATTCCGTAATTCAGTGGCTTACAACAACAAATATTTGTTTTGCACTGACAGATATGCAGACAGGCTGAGGATTCTTTTACCTGAGATAGGCTGGGCTAGAGTCCAGGTTGAAACTTGGATTCAGGTCTCTTCCACATGTTTCCTCATTCTTCTGGGAGCAGCATTTACCCAGGGCAAATTCTTCTTCTGATGGATGACAGAGGCACAAAAGGACCAGCACACAAAAAGCCCCTGCTTACATCCTAAACATTAACATGCACTTTTCAAAGCAACTACCATAAGGGGTGGGGATGTATGCTTTGCCTACCACACAGTGAGGCACACCAAAGCACATGTCAGAGAGTGTGGATGTGTAATTCTATTAGTGGGAAGGAACAAAAGATTGGGATGATAATCTAATTTATCACACCACATATTAAAAAGAGCAAACAAGCAGAATTCCTACAGGAAGTTTTGAACAGGGCTTTTCAGCAATTTTACATTCTTTCCAAGTTCAGATATTCCACATATCTTTCAAAAAAGGGCATATATATTTTAGTATGTCTTGCTTACCAAAGAGTGATCATAATATATCTATTGCAATGGTAGGAGATAATTGTTACTTGGAATAATGCATAGCAGTGCCAGGTATTTCAAACACTATTTGTGATTCTTAAGGAGACACCATAACAATATGTATTTAGGATATTAAAACATATCCACTACTGTGAAAGAAGAAAAAAGGCAAGAGCTGAAGGGACTGAGAGTGAGAGTAGAAGGAAGAAGGGAGGGAAGAGGGAACAGGAAAGGGAAAGGGAAAGGAAAAAAGAAAAAGAAAAGAGACATAAACTAAGGATCCTCTATTAATAAAACAGACCTTGGACCTAGAGAGAGGGCTCTTAATTTTTTTTTTAAAAATGCATTCTCATCCTTCTACTTAGAACTGGGTTGGGAAGCAACTCAAGCCTGTTCCTAGTCTCTAATTAAGGAATTTTAAAGAGGTAAAACTCATGGGAAGGAAATTTGTGAGAACTAGCTTAATGCTCAAAGCTCATATAATCATACAGGCAATGGCTTGATTTCACCTAAATTATAACCAATATTCATTGTTACAAGATTACATATTTGTCTTAATATTTTGCATTAAACATTTAACACCTGGTTGATTAGACTGTGTTTTGTGTAATCACATTTCAAGATGTAATTTGGCATTTGCTCAGCCAATTATTAAACCTAAGGCTCATATGATTACTGACTTATATTCCAGGTTGAAATCATGTGATATCTAGAAATATTAATTCTCTTATATTCTTTCTTTATTTGCAATGCTTGAATACTAACCTGGAACTCTGTTTATCAGAAACTGTTGATATTCAGGCCCTGCTGCTTCGAAAGTGTGGATTTCATTTTTATGCATGGAACATAGCCACCTCATTAAATTTTATTTAATTTACTCAATTTCAAATAATCTTTTGAAAATGAAGTAGCAAAGATAGAAATAATAGCTCATCCTCTCTTTTTTCTTTTTTCTTTTTCTGTAACCACCCCCCCAAAAGCCTTAAAGCTGTCACTTTTCATTTAATCACCCGTGTCTCTTTCTAGGACTTAAGGATATCTACATGTGTGTCTCATCCTCTCTTCTTTCAAGACTGTTGCAAATGGTTGATCAGATTTATGTTTAGGTTATTATAGGTGTGATCTTATTTCTTTCTCTTTTGACTGTATTTTGTATTTGAGAATGAACAATCTTTCTTTTCTATTATCAAATCACTATGGAAATGAAGATGTCACAAAAGACATTTGAAATACATTTGAAAATACTAAGGAAAAAATGTCATCCTTGGTTTAGTACTAATAGCATCTGATAAGACTTTGGCTTTATCAGGCACAGCTTTGAGTAATTCATTGGAATATGGTTGGAACAGGATCTGTTTCCTGATTTCTGAACAGAGAGCTTGCACCTCCTTGGAACCA
>JAQZBX010076750.1:0-14384 GCA_029593785.1 Cabassous unicinctus | reverse complement strand
ATGCCACTGTACATACAGGACACCAGATATTACAGTGGTGAATGGCAAAATGTCAAAAAAATTAATAATTTTTTATTATTTTTAATATCCCAATTTTTTATTTTAATTTTATTTTTTTTAATTTTTACTTATTTTATTTCTTATATTTAACCCTATCATTATTGTTTCATTTTGCCATTAATTTTATTTGGCTATTTTAGTAACTTCAGTTTGAAGAAGCTTTGGATCACAGAAGGTTACAATGGGGACAGGGAAGGATCATAGGCATTGGGTGTCTGTGGTGGGGTATACATGGGAAGAAGTTCACCTAGGCATACATATAAGGTATATAAATATGTTCGAATATTCATAGGGCATTGTCACAGTGGGTGGAGACTCAAACAATAACCATGAGAATATTGAATTCCCATCCTGGTTAGCTCTGCTGCATTCTCTAATGGAGCAGCAAAAGTCCATTAAGTGCAGGGGAAATGACTGGCAAAAGAGGACAATCCATTGATGGGCCCTTGATATTGATGATTAAGCTTATGAGCCTTTACTCTTGAAATTGAAACTTAGCCCAGTGTTATGGGATACCTAAGTGTTGCCTCCTGAAAATCTCCATTTTGCTCAAATGTGGCCTCTCTCTACACCAAAACTCAGCATATAAATGCATTACCTTCCCCCTAGTGTGGGACATTTCTCCCCAGGATGAGCCTTCTTGGAACCAAGGGATTATTACCAAGCACCATTTAGCAATGCAACCGGGAAAAGACCTCATATAAAATGGGGAAAAGGTAAAGGCACATGATTTTATGTGGCTGAGACTTCAAAGTGTGTCGGGATGTCATCCAAGAGATAACGTTTATGCACATCTCATCAGGATCTCATAGATTGCCAAAGTGGATACTGCCCCAAATATGGGGACCCTCAGGGCTCTGGAGACACACAGGTCCAATGTTCAGAGGAGATATCTCCAGAGTTTGGTGACTTGCCAGTGGATCCTACTTTGGAGTTTGTTCTGAGAGTGACAATATTGGACTCAATTATGGCTTCCCTACACTTGGCTTATCTGTCCCATCTATTTAAACATATACTTGGTGCTGGAGTTTGTAGGTGTACCTCCAAGAGACTGCAGTCTTTGAGCTGTCCATGTGCCAGCTGGGCCTGGAGCCTCAGCAGAGTTGCAACAACTATTCTCCAGTCCATTGGACTCATTCAGGACAACTAACAAGGAGGTGAAGATTGACAATCACCACCAAGGAAATGAGAGGGTCAACAATTGCAAGCAAGAGAATCCATCCATTGGCTGTATGAGATTGAAGCCTCCTCTCAATTAGAGATGAAGTGGACACCATCATCCCAGAATCCTCAGGATTTGGGAATGAACTGTGGTCTAGAGTGGACTTACTGGTATTCTACTACAGACATATTGTGGTTCTGGCAATGGAATAAATCACAACATTGATGTGGAGGAAGCGACAAGTGGAGGCTCTGGGGGCAGGGAGTTGGAATATCAATTGCAATATTGGGGGCTTTTTGGGACTTGGGAATCATCCTGAATGACTTTGCAATAACAGATATAGGGCATTTTATATCATCACATAACATGCAGAACTGTGTGAAAGATAGCATAGCGTACAATGTGAACTGTGGTCCAAGCTCAGTGGCAAAGCCCCAGGATGTATTTATCAATTGCAATGAATTTGCCACACTAATGAAAGATTTTTTGTGGGAGGATGTGGGAGGTGTGTGGATTGGGGCATATGGGAATCCCATATTTTTTGTGTAACATTTATGTAATTTAAGTGTCTTATAAAAATTTAAAAAATATTATAAAGAAAAAAACGGCCCATAGAGGCTCTAAGACAGTGAAAATTGATATTGTTTGATTTTGGTGGATGATGGATGTATGTTTGTAAAAGATTCTATTCTGAAAGGAATAAAGTATCTTCCTGAAAAAAATACAGATGCAAGAATGTTCATGTATGATTTGGAACAAGTGTGCTTCATGTTACAATGTGTTAAGCACATGGTGATACATAGGAAAATAAAACTAACGTTACTTATCAACTATTGTTAACACTAATATTGTAAGATGTTTTGCATCAATGGCAGAGAAGGTCCTATTTCAATGCCAAGGGTCAAGAATAGGGGTTTCTATGGACTATGGGATTATTCCTTTTGGAGTAATGAAAACATTCTAAAATTGATTGAGGTGAGGACATCAGAACTTTGTGATGAAACTGAGAGCCACTCAGTGTTCACTTTGGATGGGTTGTACAAAGCATGTGACTGTATAACACAATGAACAGCATTGTGTATGATGGGCTGTGGTTAACAGTACAAATATGAAAATGCTAAATTATGACATATAGCAAATAAACAATACTAATACATGGTGTTAATAATAGGGTAGTTTGTAGGAATAAGAAAATCAAATTTAATCCTTGGACTCTTTTTAGCAGTAATATTTTGATCATTTTCTTTCATCATTTGTAGCAAATATTCCACAACAATGCAAGGTGTTGATGGTGTGGTAATATATGGGAATCCCGTGCACTAGCCATGATTATTTTGTAAACTCACAACTCCTCTAATAGTAGCAGTAGCAATAATAATAATAAAAATATTGTGAGTATATCTATAAAACAAAACATATAATGGAGAGAACTATACTTAAATTTGACCTTGAACTAGTCCTCTACTGTCTTGGCTAAAGGATGAAAAGCAATGTGGCCCCATTAGCCTCAACCATATGATCACAAGGTCATCACATCTGCATGCCCCTTAGAAGAGAGCAGTGATTCTCCCACAGTTAATCCAGGATTTCTGACTTGAAATGAGCACACATATTTGTCTCCAAGCAGCTGCAGCAGTTATGCAAGAATGGAAATCTCTCAAGGAGGCAAGTTAATTTCCAATTTTTCCACCAGAATTTCCAGGATTATACACTCTCATTACTGAAGGAAAATTTTACAAAGCATATATAGCTTTGACCTGAATCACTATACAAGATATTAAAATTGCTTCTTCTGCCAGGGCTGTGCACCAGGAAGAAAGGGATTTCCCCCCACCTTTTGAGTAGGGTGGGGGAATAAATGAGTGAGGATAGTTTTGGAGAGGATATGGAAAGAAACCCAGAGTTCTTAGACAATGGGGCATTTGGTACCAGTCACTTCATACAAGTTTTGATTCTGCTTCCTGTGTGTTGTGGTCATAATGTGGATCAACAGGGACACAGCTCATATAGAAAGACCTGGTTGTGTCATCCAAAGATCATAGCACACTGGGGACCCATCAGCAGCTCTCTCCAAAGCCACAGGAAATGGAGGTGACAACCTGGTAGTTTGAACAGCACAAGAGTTCAGTCCAATATTCACATCCCATTTTGACCAATCATTTTTTGCATGTACAGAAATGGCCATTTGCACTTGCCCTGCCCCTGCCTGTCCCCCCTCCCCTGTAGCTTGGAGATTTCTGTCCTCATCCTGCATTGGGAGCTGGGCCCAGTGCATAGAATACTCAGGAGTGTCCCTGCAAAGTTTAAGCTGAGCATCAATGCAGCATTTTCAATCAGATTATCTAGTTTATTAATGTATTTATGAAAATTTAGGGGAGATAAATAAAATTAAAAGCACTAACACCCTTTGGAAAAAAATTCACTTTTACAATAAACGTTATTAAAAATTCAATATACATTGATCATCAGCTCCCATTCTCAGCCCACATTCTATTTCTTAGTAACCTATATTCTAGAGTTTACCTCAGTGAGTTTACTCACTGCATTTAGTTCATATTAGTGAGACCATACAATATTTGCCCTTTTTTTGTCTGGCTTATTTCTCTCAACATAGTATCCTCTATCTTCATCTATGTTGTCATATATATCTTGATTTAATTTCTTCTTACAGCTGAACATTATTCTATAATGTGTATATATCACATTTTGCTTATCCATTCATTTGTTGCTGGACACTTGGGCTGTTTCCAAATTTTAGCAATTGTGAATAATCCTGCAAATGTCAGTTTGCATCTTGCTTTCAGATCTTCTCAATAGATTCCTAATAACAGGATTGCTGGCTAAGTGGCAATTCTATATTCAGCTTCATGAGGTACTGCCAAACTCTTCCACAGAGGCTGCACCATTCTACATTCCCACCAATAGTGAAGGAGGCTTCCTGTTTCACCACATCTTTTTCAGTACTTGAATCTTCTGTTTTTTTAAATACTAACCATTCTATAAGGTACAAAATGTTATGTCATTGTAGTTTTCATCTGCATTTCCCAAAAAGCTAGTGGTATTGATCATTTTTTCATGTGCTTTTTGATCATTTTTATTTTCTATTTGGAGAAATGTTTATTCAGGTATTTTGCCGATTTTGTAATTGGGTTGTTTGACTTTTTATCTTTCAGTTGTATGATCTCTTTATAAAACATTGATATAAAACCCTTATCAGATATGTGATTTCCCAATATTTTTTCCTATTGAGTAGACAGACATTTTACTTTCTTGACAAAGTCTTTTGAAGAACAAATGTGTTTCATTCTGAGGAGATCCCAATTACATATTCTTTCATTCTTTGCTCTTACTTTGGGTGTAAGGTTTAAGAAACTACCGTCTACTACAAGATCTCAATAGTGTTTTTCTACATTTTCTTTTAGGAATTTTATGGTTTTAACTTTTTTATTTAGATCCTTTCTCTACATTGAGTTGATTTTTTAAAAATAAAGTGTAAGACAGGATTCCTGTTTCTTTATTTTAATATGTTTTTATTTTTTAAAAGATATTTAAATTACATAAACGTTACATAAAAATATAGCGGGGTGTAGTGTATGTGGCTCAAGTGATTGTGCTGCCATCTGTCATATAGGAGGTCCAGGGTTTGATTCCTAGGGTCTCCTGGTGGAAAGCAAGCTGGCCCATGTGGAGTGCTGGCCTGCACAGAGAGCTGGTGCAACAAGATGATGCAACAAGAAAAGGCATAGGAGAGAGACAAACACAGACACAGCAGATCAGGGAGCTGAGGTGGTGCAAGAGATTGGGCAACCTCTCTCCACTCTGGAAGGTCCCAGGCTCAGTTTCTGGTGCTGCCTAAAAAGAAGACAAAGCAGGCACAGAAGAACACACAGAGAGCAAACATGAGTACAAATCAATGGGGAGAGATCAATAAATAATAAGTAAATCTTTAAAAAAAATATATAGGGGATTCCCATAGGTCCCGCTCACTTCACCCCTCATATTTTCCCACATTAACATCTTTCATTACTATGGTACATTCATTAAAATTGATGAAAACAAAAAAAAAATTATGAAAACATTTTGGAGCATTGCCACTAAGCATGGATTATAGTTTAAATTGTAGTTTACACTCTCTCCTGCGCATTTTTGTAGGTTATGGCAAGATATGTAATGACCTGTATCTGTCACTGTAATGTCATTCAGGACAATTCCCGAGTCTTGAAAATGTCCTCATATTTCATCTCTTTTTCCCTCTCCCTGCCCTTAGAATCTCCTATTTCCACTGCCTCCACATCAGTGATATAATATCTTCCATTGCCAAAATCAAAATGTCTATAGGAGAATACCAGTAAGTCTAATTTAGTCCATAGCTCATTTCATAATCTTGAGGATTCTGGGATGTTGATGCCCACTCCACCTCTAAAAGAGAGGAGCCTTAGATCCCATGGGAGCATATGGATGGGACTCTTGATTGAAGTTATAGACTCTCTTTGTTCCTTGAGATGGTCATTGTCCATAATCTCCTTGTTACTTGTTCTGAGTGAGTCCAATGAACAGGAGATTAGATGTTGCAATGCTATTGAGATTCAGGGCCCAGATAGCATAAGAAAAGCCCAAAGATTTTAGTAGTATTTGCTTTGGCAGTCAATGAGATCATCCTGAAACATGCATAAGTGTAACTTGTGGAATGACCTTCTGGCTTGCTTTTAAGTCTCTTAGTCATATAAACTTATTTGCCTTTACACTTTTCTCATTTTGGTTGAGGTCTTTTTTCCTGTTACATTGCTTGTTGGTGCATGGTAGTAATCCCTCAGTGCCAGGGAGGTTCATCCCTGAGAATCATGTCTCACATGGGGCAGTATTGCAATTATATGCTGGGTTTGTCATAGAGAGGTCATCTTTGAGCAACAAGGAGGCTCTCAGGAGATAACTATTAGGCACACTATAATATTAGGCTGAGTTTCAATTTCAAGAGTAAATGTTCATAAGTACAGTCATCAATATTAAGATCCCATCAACAGACTATCCTCAATTATTGCCCTTGTACTCAGGGAATTCTTGCTATATCATTAGAAAATGTGACAGAGCTTCTCAGGATGAGAATTTGATATTAATTTGGTTATTATGTGAATCTCCACCCACCATGACAATGCCCCATGAACAATTGCACATAATTATATGCCTTACATGTTTGTACAAGTGACCCTCCTCCAATGTATCCCCATCACTGACACCCACATAAATGATCCTCCACTGTCAAAGTTGTAACCTTTCTGTCATCCAAAACTTCCTCAAAAATGAAAGCAAAACAATAGTCAAATACAATTCATAAGAAAATGAAATAATGATAGTTTAAAAAATAAGAAATAAAATATAAAAAGTTTAAAAAAATTAAGATTTGGAATAATAGAAAATTATGAAAAATATTTTTTAAAAACTTTGACATTACATTTTTCATAACTGTAAGATCTGTTGTCTTGTATATATAGTGACATTTTCTTCCACTTTTTCCCTCAGTGTCTTACATTTTTCATTTTGTCTTCAAAGAAGTTTTAGGTTACAGAAAAGTCATGTACAGAATATAGGGTTTACCATATGCCAAACATCCTCCCCTTTCCCCCTTTCCCCTATTAATAACATTTTATATGTGGATGTAACATTTGTTACAATTGATGTACAAATATTGGAACATAGCTACTAACCATGGTCAATGTTTTGCATTATGGTTTACATTTTGGACCATACAATATTTTAAATTTTAATGAAATTTAACATGGCCTGTATCCACCATTGCAATATCATGTAGAACACTTCCATTGCCCCCCCCAATGTCCCAAGTTCTATCTATGCTATTCCTCCCTTCCCCTTCCCTCGGGACCCACAGCAACCACCAGGCTTCACTCCTTGAAGACCAATATTCATAGCTACTTGCAACAACATTGAAGGCTTGACATACTACTCTGACATCCCCCATTAGGCACTGCCTATTCTCTCAAAAGACAGCCACCTCTCTATTTGAGAACATATCAGGACTCCCCAGAATGGGAGTCTAACACCTTCCCACTCATTATGTGGGTCTCCATCCAGTGATACAACCAGTTATGACAAGATGTACACTCAGGCACTCCCTTGAAGTCTGCCCAGGTGTGTCCTGTCCCACATCCACTCCCTAAACCAGTAGCCCTCTCCTGCCATGTAGCAAAAGAAGTTTCCCAATGTTGTAGATTTAACCACATACTTGCCAATCTCCAGTGTTCAATTTCTCCCTCACCCAACTTTCCCCCAGTTCCAAGGACAGTACTACCCTCTCCACCCTATCCCCTGACAAACCAGCACTGCCCAACCCAAAAGTATCACTGTGCCTCTGTCATGTCCCTCCACTGCACAACTACACACTTCCACCTTATCATAGAGTTTGCCCATAAGGGCATTAGTTTGCAAAATTCTCCCTTTCTAACTCTTGTAAACCTATCTTCCAGACTCTAGATATGTGAGTCTGCTCAATTTACCTAATTCATATCAGTGAGTTCAGGTAATATTTTTCTCCAGTGCCTGGTTTGCTTCTCTCAAAATAACATCTTTTGATGTTATTCATCCATGTTATCACATGTGTTAATACTGCATTCCTTCTTACAGATGAGTAATATTCCGTTGTATGTATATATCACAATTTGTTTATGCATTCATCTGTTGATGGTTATTTGAGGTGATTCCAACTTTTGGCAATAGTGAATAATGATGCCAAAAACATTGGTGTGCATATATTTGTTCAAGTCCTTGTTTTCCATTCTTCTGGGCATATACCCAGCAGTGGAATTGATGGTTCATATGGCAGTTCTATAGTTAGCTCTCTGAGGAACCACCAAACTGTCCTCCACACTGGCTGAACCATTCCACATTCCCACCAGCAGTGGATGAGGGTTCCCATTCCTCCACATCCTCTCCAACACTTGTAGCCCTATGTATTTTTAATAACTGCCAGTCTAATGAGATGGTATCTCATTGTGGTTTTGATTTGCATTTCCCTAATAGCTAATGATGTTGAGCATCTTTTCATGTGCTTTTTAGCTATTATATTTCTTCTTTGGAGAAATGTCTATTTAAATCATTTGCCCATTTTTTAAATGGGTTTTTTGTGTTTTTATTTGAGGTGTAGGATTTGTTTATATATACTGGGTATTAGGTCACTATCAGGTAAATTTTTACCAAACCTTTTCTTCAATTGAGAAGGTTGCCTTTTTACTTTCTTGACAAACTCCTTTGATGTGCATAAGTTTTAATTTGGAGGGGGTCCCATTTACCTATTTTTTTCTTTTGTTGCTTATGCTTTGGGTGTAAAGTTCATGAAATCATTTCCTCCTAATACAAGATCTTGTAGCTGTCTCCAACATTGTCTTCCAAAATCTTCATGATCTTGGCTCTTACATTTAGATTTTGATCCATCTTGAGTTAATTTTGCATAAGGTGTCAGATGGTGTTCCTCTGTCATTTTTTTGGACATGGATATCCTGTTCTCCCAGCGCCATTTGTTGAAGAGATCATTCTTTCCCATTTGAATGGGCTTGGTGGCCTTGTCAAATATCAGTTGACTTCATATGTGAGGTTCTATATCAGAACTTACAATTCAGTTCTTTGGTCAGTGTGTCTGTCCTCCTGCCAATACCATGCAGTTTTTTTTTAAAGATTTATATTATTTATTTATTTATCACCCCTTGCTACTTGTGCCCACTGTGTCCATTTGCTGTGCATATTTCTGTGTCTGCTTGTCTCCCTTTGTTGGGTAATTTGCTGTGCCAGCTTACCAGGCCACACTGGCCGACAGTTCACCATGCTGCATGGGCCATCAGTTCACATCATGTGGGCCCGCTTGCCTTCACCAGGAGGCCCTGGGAATTGAACCAGGGCCTCCCATATGGTATTGGAAACCCAACTACTTGAGCCACATCTGCTTCCCTAACATGTAGTTTTGACCACTGTAGCTTTGTAGTATGATTTAAAGTCAGGTAGTGTGATTCCTCTAACTTCATTTTTCTCTCCAATTTGTTTTTGGCTGTTTGGACTCTCTTGCCCATCCAAATAAATTTCATATTTAGCTTTTCCAGTTCAGTTAATAATGCAATGGTGAATTTTATTGGGATTGCATTAAATCTGTAGATTAGATTGTTTAGGATAGACATCTTAATAATGTTTAGTCTTCCTATCCATGAACAGTGAATAGTCTTCTATTTATGTCTTCTTTGATTTCCTACAACAGTGTTGTGTAGTTTTCTGAGTACAAGTCATTTACATCTTTAGTTAAATTTATTCCTAGGTGTTTGATTCTCTTAGTTGCTATTTTACATGGGCTTTTTATCTTGAATTCTTCCTCAGATTGATCATTATTGGTGTACAGAAATGCTACTGATTTTTGCAGATTAATCTTATAACCCGTCACCTTACTGAACTTGTTTATAAGCTCTTGAAGCTTTGGTGTAGATTTCTCAGGGCTTTCGAGGTATAGGATCACATTTCCTGTAAATAGTGAAAGTTTTATCTCTTCCTTTCCGATTTGGATTCTTTTATATATTTTCCTTGCCTAAGTGCTTGAGCAAGTATTTCTAATACAAGGTTAAATAAGAGCAGTGCCAGTGGCATTCTTTTCTTATTCCGGATTTTAGAGGGAAAGTTTTTAGAATTTCACCATTGAATATGATGTTACTTGTGGGATTTTCATATTTACCCTTTATCACGTTGAGGAAGGTTCTTTGTATTCCTATATTTTGAAGTGTTTTTTTTCTTTATCAGTAAAGGGTGCTGTATTTTGTCAAATGCTTTTTCTGCATCTATCTGTGGAGATTATCATGTGATTTTTTTCTTTCAATCTGTTTATGTGGTGTATTACATTAATTGATTTTCTTTTGTTGAATCATGCTTGCATAGAAGGGATGAAACACACTTGGCCATGGTGTATAATTCTTCTGATATGTTGTTGAATATGATTAGCAAGTACTTTTTTGAGGATTTCAAAATCTAGGTTCATTAGAGAGATTGGTCTATAGATTTCCTTTCTCATGGCATCTTTGTTTGTCTTTGGTTTTGGGGTGATGTTGGCATCAAAGAATGAGTTAGGCAATGTTCCCTTCACTTCTATTTTTTGGAAGAGATTAAGTAAGATTGGTGTTAGTTCTTTCTGGAATGTTTCATAAAATTCACCTGTGAAACCATCTGGTCCTGGGCATGTCTTAGTTCATAGGCTTTTGATTACTAATTCTAACTCATTAGAATGTGTTAAGTTTACACTTTGACAATTCATTCTTCTTATTTTATTTCTTTGCTCTTGTCTATGTTCCCTTGAAAAAAATTAAGACCAGAGAAAAGGAAAGAGATAATAAGAGAAAAATAATAATAGTAACAATAATACTAAAAAGTAGAAGAACTGTACAAGACCTAGGAAAATGAATAGTTAACATGAGTAAGATGTTCAGAGGAATAAGAATAAAAAAGTGAAATAGAAACAATGAAATGCAAAACAGAATAGAGAAAAAATATATAGAATGAATTAAAGGGACAGAATGATCAGAAGAGAGGAAAAGAAAAGAGAAAAGAGAAGAAGAAAAAAGTAAAATAAAATAAAGGAAACAGGAGAAACAAGAAGAGAGAGAGAAATAAACAAAAGAATAATTGAAGAACAAACAAAAATAGGTAGAATGAAAGAACAACAGAAAACGGAAGATTGAAGGATGAAAGAAAGAAAAGACATAGCATAGGTAGAAAAAATTCTATAATGTTAAAACTAAAAAAACACTGGGAATCAAAGTAGAGGAAACACAACAAACAAGAAACAAGAAAGCAACAACTAATTTTAAAAAGGAGAAAGAAAAAAAGTAATAAAAACTTAAATAAACGGTAAAACGAGCCTTCCTTCTTACCCCCCTAAGAATCTTCTCAGACTCCACAGAATCCCTGCAGCCTGCCCTCTGCAGGTTTTGAACTGGGTTTTGGTGAGTAAAATAAGGAAAATAGAAATAGGAACTTTTTTAAAAAAATTAGATATCCAAGAAAAGCTAACACAAAAAGAATTTCCATGTTACCTATCATAAAATTTCAGCTGCATGCTCAATATCCTGGTGAATTGCTTCTCTAAGAAAAGCTGGGAATAAAACCATGGACTTTGTATATGCAAGGTAGGCTGGAATTCTTCCACTGAGCTATCCACAAGCTTTCCCTTTGCTTTTTTTTTTTCTAGCAATGTATTTTAATTTTAGGTATAAGCATTTGATTCCAAAGTATTGTTTTTCTTTCTTTTTTAATTCACTGTTCTGAAATTTTTAAAGCTGTATTCTGTATTATTTTATTAGCATGTATTTTAGGTAATCAATAACTCCATTTTCATGGTTTTCTTTTATAGTTGTATAAGATTTTAGCCTAGTCATGTAACAACATTCTTTTTTTTATGTTTTACTTTTTAAATAACATATTTTAAAAGATGCTTAGATTATATAAATGTCACACAAAAATTACAGGGATTCCCATGTTCACCACCTCCCACACCTCCCATAACTTCCCACATATCTTTCTTTACTGTGGCACATTACCTGCAATAGACATACACATCCTGGGGCTCTGGCACCAAGCATGGACCATAGTTCACATTGTAGACCACACTACCCACACCCCAGTTCCGCATGCTATATGCTGATGCAAAATGACCCATGTCTGTCACTGCAATTCCACTCAGGATAATTCCCGAGTCCCGAAAAGGCTCCTGTACTACAACTGCTCTTCCCTTCCCTGTCCCCAAAGCATCCAGTGGCCACTGGCTCCACCTCACTGTCGTAATTTCTTCCATTGCCCGAGTCACAATATGTCTGCTACAGAATACCACTAAGTCCACTCCAGTTCATAGCTCTTCCCCCAATTGCAAGGAGTTTGGGATGGTGATGTCCACTCCAACTCCAAGTAGGAGGGGGCTTATATCCCATGGATATGGTGGATGGGAATATCCTGCCTGCAGCTGCAGGCTCTCTACATTCCCTGGGATGGCCGTTGTCCATCATCGTCTCCTCACCTGGTGACTTGGGTGAGTCCATTGAACTGTAGAGTAGGAGTCGCAGCTCCACTGAGACTCCAGGCACAGCAGGTGCATGGGCAGGTCAGAGGCTCCAGTCTCCGGAAGTACACCCACAAACTTCAGCATCACACACAGGTTTGAACAGAAGGGACTCATGGACCATGTGCAGGGAGGACCCACCTGAGTCCAACTCTGTCACTCTCAGGAGCACAGATTCCAAAGTAGAGCTCACTGACAAGGCATCAATCTCCGGAGCTCTCCTGGCCCCCCTACATAATACCTGGGTGTCTCCAGAGCCCTCAGGAGATCCTCTGTATGGGGTGATATCCACTTTGGTGTTCTATGAGATCCTACCGAGTTGTGGATAAGCGTTACCTCTGGGATGACCTCCAAACTCTCTTTGAAGTATATTAGCCACAGGAACTCATTTGTCTTTACCTTCTCACCCTTTTATTGAAGGTCTTTTTCCAGTCATATTGCAAGTTGGCACTTGATATTAATCCCTCATTGCCAGGGAGTCTCATCCCCGGGAGTCATGTCCCATGCTGGGGGGAAGGTAGTGCACTCATATGCTGAGTTTGGCTTAGAGAGAGGTGACATCTGAGCAAAAAGGAGGCTCTCAGGTGGCAACCCTTAGGCACTCCATAACAGTAGGCTAAGTTTCAATTACAAGAGCAAAGACTCATAAGGCTAGTCATCAACAAGAACCCATCAGTAGACAATCCTCCTTTGCCAGACACTGGTCCTGCACTTGGGGGCCTGTTGCTGCTCCCCTGGAGCAGGTGGCAGAGCTCTTCAGGCTGGGAATTCAGTATTCTCTCATTTATTGAGTGATTGTCTACCCATTGTGACCATGCCACACCCCTTGATCATTTGAACAATTTTATATATCTTTCATGTATATTCAGGTAAACTTCCTCCCATGAAACCCCCAACCCAGACACACACACCAATAATCTTCTGTTGCCCCCATTGTAACCCTTCTGTGATCCAAACCCTCCTTGAAGATGAAGCCCCTATAATAGGCAAATACAATTAATAGGAAAATGAAATAATGATAAGTTTAAATGTAAGAGAGAGAATACATGGAAACTCAGGAAAAAAAACTAAAAATAAAATAAAATGAAATGATTGGGACATTAAAAAAATGGAAAAAAAAACAAAAAAAATGAAAAAATGAAAAAGAAAAAATAAAAAATTATAATTATTATTGTTTCTTTTATCACTGCATTATCGGGTGTCCAGTCTGTACCATGGCACCTTCCCCCTCTCAACCCCAGTGTCTCCTAAATTTTCGTTTAATTTTCAAAGAAGTTTAGGTCAAAGAATACTAAAGACTCATATACCCAACCTCCGTCTCCTTTCCTCACCCCATAATAAAACCTTTTTTATGTGGATGGTAGCATTGTTGCAATTGTTATACAGATAGTGAAACATAGATATCAATGGTTTACAGTATAGTTTACAATTTGCATGGTACAGTTTAAAAATTTTTGATGATATTTACCATGTCCTGTGTCCATTACTGTAAGGTAATGAAAAATATTTCCCCTTACCACAATACCCCTGTTTGATCTTTTCTGTTCCTTCCTCCCCATTCCCCTGGGGCACATAACACTCCCCTGTCTTGACTCATTGGATGACAAGATTCATAGTTACATGCACAAGAGTTCTTGACATGCTGATTGCCCTCTCCTGTTTGGATCCACCCTTGCACCTAAGAGACAACCACCTGTCTGTTTCTGGGTGAATCGGTCCTCCCAAAAATGGGGGTCCATCTCCTTCAAACTCACCATGTGGGTCTCCACTCCCCAACACAACACATTATGAGAGCATGAACACCCACACACTCCCAAGAAGCTAACTCCAGATGCACCCCTTCCTGAATGCCCCCCCAACCTACATCCCTAACCATTGACACTACCTTATCATATTGCCATAGGAGCATTCCCACTCCTGCACTTTCAAAATCATACCCACAAATCCAATGTTCACCAGACCCCCTACCATCTCTCCCACCAATATCCTGGGTATTCCAAACGGCCCTTCCAAATCTACCCACCTGTCAACCCTGCAACACCAAATCCAGTAATATCACTACCCACCTGAACT